>CAUYQV010031398.1:0-15290 GCA_963574575.1 Galagoides demidoff | reverse complement strand
TTAATCCATTCCTAGGTTGGTGGACATTTAGGCTGTTTCCACATTTTGGTGATTGTAAATTGAGTTGCGATAAACAGTCTAGTGCAAGTGATAAAAGGATTTTTTTTTTTTTTTGAGACAGAGTCTCACTTTGTTGCTCTTGGTAGAGTACTGTGGTGTCTTAGCTCACAGCAATTGCAAACTCTTGGGCTCACGTGATCCTCTTGCCTCAGCCTCCCCAGTAGCTGGGACTATAGGTGCCTGCCACAATGCCCAGCTATTTTTAGAGACAAGGTCTTGCTCTTACTCAGGAACTCCTGAGCTCAAGTGATTCACCCTCCTCAGCTTCTCAGAGTGCTAGGATTACAGGTGTGGGCCATTGGGCCCAGCCTAGAACAAGGCTCTTGACCACCCTCAGACCCAGGCAAGAGAGACCTAGCTTAGGAATACCCCATCTAGTATCTTGTAGGATCAGGAGCCTACCTCGGCCCCTTTCTGAATCACACTTCCAGGAATTGGAACCCTGGATTTCCTTGGCCAAGTGGTGCTAAAACCCAACTCTGGGGACTCCACTTAACTTTCCAAAGGTCCAACCTCTCAAAAGAGACTGTGCTAGGCCCAAGGGGGATTTGTGGAGGTATGTTAATGGGTTTTAACTCTTGGGCATGTATAAGACCTCGGGTGTATGGGATGAAGCCAGAGTGGGAAAAGACAATGGGGGTTGCCTCCCGCCATGGCTTAGCCCTTGCCCACACCTTGTTCTGCAAGAATCCAAGGAGTCCAAAGAGCCTAGACATGAAACTGACCTTCCAGGTAGTTTTTCAAGTAAAATTTGTCAAGTTGAAGGGTAGAAGGTATTTAATGTCATTGTTTGTGTATCAGTTCCCATTGCTACATAGCAAATTGCCCCCAACTTAGCAGCTAAAAATAATACAAATTTATTATCTCATAATTTTTGTGGTCAGGAATCTGGAAACTTCTTAGCTGGGTTTTCTGCTTCACAGTGTCTCAGGAGGCTATGATCAAGTCTGAGCCCAGGGTCTATACCTCATCTTCAGGCTCATCAAATCATGTCTCCAGAGGCACCATGAGAGCTAGAAAGCCCAAGTTACAATCTTGGGAACCTACTGATGGAGGTTATTTCTGTTGGTGAGAGGCAAGGCCTCAGGTCAGTCCACACTCCAGGGACAGCAATCACACAAGGGTGTGAACACCAGGAGGCTGTCTGCCATGCTTGCTTGATTTTTGAGTCCTAGGTATTTAGATATGCGTGATGTGGTCCTTTCAAACCGTACCCTTCCCTGTGAAGCCCACAAAGCACCTCCTTGCCCTGTCCAAAGTGTCCCACCTCAGGGGCTCCAGAAAAGTCCACATGCCTCACCATGAGCCACATCCAGGCCTGTGTCTGCAGAGCTCCACCTGATGTCCCAGTGCTCCCCAGAGTGCGACCTTGCACCCTGGACAGATACAGAAAGCCGACTCAGAGGAAGCTTCCATGAAGGACAGAAATTACCACTTCCAGTTCCAATTACCAGCTGAGCTAATTGCAAAAGTAATTGCAATTGGTGGGTCTAATTACTAGGCTGGGCCAGAGAGGCACTTCCTCCCTGCCTTTGGGGAGCTTCCTGCTCCCTCCTGGGCCTGTAGACAGGGTGAGAAAAGAAGAGGCCTGGCCTATGTCCCACAGGCCAGATTGCTAAGGATAGGCCAGTCTGCCTTTCCCAGTAAGGATCCCAGGGTGCTAAGGTGGCTTCTTCCACTGGGTTTCTGCTCCAGACCTGGGCTTCCCACCACCTGACCTGCTTCTGTATCACTAAGAGCCAACAGGCTAAACCAGTGGGTTCTTCAGCCCCAGGGTCTGGGCTTGACCATCCCTTGCCCTCTCCCATCCCACATGTCTCTCCACCTGGCACTGTCCCCCCAGGGCTGTTTGCCTTGTCTAGCCAGTCCTCCTCCCAGCCTCCCATCCCACACCCCACTTGTAGGACCAGCCCATTCCCATCTCCATCTGCCAGCAGCACCTTGACCTTCCCAGTAGCTCTGGCCCAGGAGCCTCAGCCTGGACAGGCCCTGAGTGCACCATGTAGGTGCTCTTCAGGAACTATATAAAGGACAAAGGCAGAGAAAGGGAAGGCATGGGGCAGCCACCCCCCTGTGTGATCACCGGTGCCTACTGCTCTCCACTAAGCTCCCAAAACAACTCTCCCTCAGCCCTATATCACCAACACCCCTGCTTCCCCGCTGAAGGTTGGGACTAGTGCAATACCTAGGCAGACCCAGGAATCAGACTTTAGGACTATTTGGCTGAGGAAGGCCAGTTTCCCAGACTCCCTCAGTGTGATCTGGAAAGGGGGTCTGTGGGTTCTACGTGGCCACATCCTCCTGCCTCATAGACTCCTTGCCCCTTGGGGAGCTGCAAAGCTGGATGGTCTGGGCAGGGTCTTGCTACAACTGTGACAGGGCTCCCTCTCACTTGGATCTGAGGATCCCACTGGGAGAGCTCCTGTTCACAGAGAGTGTGCTCACTCACAGTGGCCTAGCTACTCCTCACCTCAGAACCTTCTAGTGGGACCCATTGCCCTGAGGCAGAGCCCACAAGTTACCTACCTCTGGACCCACCTGTCACTGAGCCTTCGACATTTTATCCCCTGTGAAATTTGCGCAGAGGCTCCCAACACACACACATACACCCTCACCCCTGGCAGCTTTGTGTGTCCAGGTCCTCAGGCACCTCTATATGTATCTGCTTCACCTCTGTCTAGGGCAGAGCCAGGCTTGGGGTAGAGCCCCGAAGCTTACATGATCTGGGTTTGTGTCTTGAGAAAAAAGAATACAAGATGAAAAATGCAACAGTGAATCCCAGAGCCCTGGAGAGTGAGGGTCCCTGGAGCTTTGGGGCCATAGGCTTCACAGCAGACTTGCCTCTCCCAGCTGCCCTCAGAGGCTCGCTGCCCCCTTCACTGGGCAGCACTTCCCATGCCCTCTTGGGTCAGGGCCTCCATGATGCCCTAAGCTTGGCTTAGGGCAGCCAATTCTCCCTGAATGGTGCATGTCTCTCTATAAGGGTCAGATGACCTTTGTGAGGCTGAAGATGAGGGCCATGCCAAGTCACCAGCATTTCAGCCTGGTGAGTACATGTGTCTCTAAAGACACAGCAAATGAATTAATTAATGAGCACTTTTTCCACAAGTAAGCAAACACAGAAACATCTGTTCCATGCTCTAGCAGGCATGCACAGTTACCCTGTCCTCCCAGGGAAGACCTCCAGCCCACCCAGAATCACTAGCCTGGAACTCCCAACTCAGAGCTCCAACTCCAGGAGTCCAGGCATGGGAAGTCCACCAGGGGGCAGTGCAGGACCATAAATGCCAGCCACCTGGGTCCTGTGCGCTGTGGCCCTCCCCTAAGCCATGCAGAAATCTGTGCCAGGGCCAGCATCCCAAGGCTCACAGGAGTTCCAGCTACTCATTCACAGGACAGAGGAGCTAGGGAGTCAGGCACATCCACCCCAACTCCACCATGCCCATGCTGGCTGTTTGGATTTAAGCAAGTTCTTTCTCTCTGAGGCATTATTTTCTAAACTGCAGGGCAGTTAAGACACCCCAGAAGGTTCTCTGGAATGATAAAACACCAAGCACAGATCAGTTATTGGTTAATTCAGTCCACTGTCTGATTCTAAGTGATGCCACATTAAGCTAACATTAGCTTTAGGGGGATCATGTTGAAGATGTCAAACCCATAACAAGGTTATGGAAACCACTTCCGATTTAGTCTCTACTAAAGACATACTGAACTGTTTATTGATTTTATTTTTAAGAGAAATGAGAGGAAATAGAAGCTAACCTTTTTAGATGCCAATTGAACTAGCAGTTGGGAATTTATCATATGGGAGACAGCAGGCACAGCAGCACCCTGACTCCGGCTGCGGGTGCTGTTACTCCGCTGTCTTTCCCCTGCCCACAGGCTGTGAGCTCCTCCAGGCTGCAAAGGAGACTGATGCTTCCCTGGGTCCCCAGTGCCTGGCACAGTGGCTACAATAGTCGATGTTCAATAAATGCTCACTGCATTGCTTTGGGAAAAGCTTTAGGAAATACTTTCTTTCCCACTATCCACTTGGGTTTCTGTCTGCATCAACTGGAGTCTTTGGCTGCAAGCCCTGAACATTGACTTGAGAAAACTTTATTGGAAAGATGTCAGGTTGTTCAGAAAAATGATGGGAAGCTGGAGGCCTGAGCTCAGCAAATGCTGGAGCAGCTCTGGGAGCCCAGATGGGGTAAGCACTCTACTTCCTGCCAGGATGCCACCATCATGATAAATGACCTCTGGGGGTCTCTCTGTGATGCAAAACCCCTGAATAGCACAGAGCTTTTTATGAACAGCCCCAGGAAAATGCCACATACAACAAAGAAGGGGAAAGTCCCCCAGTAAAGGGGGCAAAGAGGCAGGCTGGCCAAAGACCAGTCAAGGTTCATGACACAATCCAGTGCACCAAGTCCTTTGTTCACTCTCCAGTCCCTGGGTCCACCCTGTAGCTGGAGCATGAAACAGCAAGGATGTGGTGAGGCTGAAGTAAGATTCTGCTGATAGAATGCACAGGAGCTGCTGAGAGGGCCAGGCTCAGGAACTGCATGAAGGAGAGAAAGAAGGAGGGAGAGAGGGTGTCCTCGGTGCAGACAGGTGCAGTACCAGCTGCTCCTCACAGCTTCCAGGGCAGTTGCTGTGCAAACCTGGCAGGCCCTTGGCTTCTCTGAGCCCCACCTGGGAGAGAGCACCTGCCCTCTGCAGTCCTTCTGTCTAGCAGTGCCTCACCTAAGACCCCAGATCGCCATCAATTTCCATCCCCCACCATACACAACATACACAGCACACATGCATGCGTGCACATGCACACACACTCACACTGACACACCAGGCCCAGTGAAAAGGACGCCTCTACACATCTCAGGTTACATAGCAAGTTTCTAGAGCCAGGGAAACTTGCTGGGAGTTGGCTCCCCTGCACATTAGCTGTGCAACCCTGGGCAAGTCACTAATGCTGAAGTTTACTGGGAACCCTACAGCACTCTGGCTCTAGCTTTCTGCATGCAGACGCGTGCCATGGACTCCAGGCTGAACCGCCCAGGGAGAAGGTATCTCAGCATGGCCCACCTTTGCCCCAGGAAATTCAGCCGAAGCATATGCCAGAAGTCCCACCCAAAGGTGGTACTTACCAAAGCTATCACGTTGGTATGGACATGCTCACACAGACCCAGAGGCATGTGGGCATTACACTCCATAGAAGCTTATTACTTGCTCATGCAATAGTCAACATTCAGAAAATCTGAGCAACCCAGACAGGCCCTGCATTTCTGACTCTATTTCCTATCATTTTGCTTGCAGACTGGACTATTTTTGGCTAAGCTCGCATCTTACAATACCTCACTACAGGCAGCACAAAGGCACAAACGCACACTAGCTTTTGGAATTCTTATCTCTTCCCTTGGAGCTGCCGGTTCCTGCCCTTTGTCTTCCTTCCGAATGATTGGAGGCTCTGCAGCTGCAGCACACGAGCCCCCACTTTCTGGCTGTGACCTCTCTGTCCTCTGTGCCCACTGCCCAATCCCAGGCCAGCTACTATAGGTTTGTTGTTATAGCAACACCCTCACATCAAGATATGAACTCTATATTGTTTAGAGTCATAGAAGCTGCTGAAACAAGTAGACCCCAAATAAATAAGGGCTCAACACATCAGAAGTTGGTGTTTTCTTCACACAATGGCATGGAGCCCACAGTCCTAGCCAGTGGGGCGCTGCCTTTCATGGTGAGCCGGGGACCAGGCTTCCATGCCTTGTAGCCACCCCACCCCCCAACAAACACCAGGGCCTTGTTTTCATCTCAGGAGGGATACTCTTGGTCTTTCAAAGCTCGGTTCCAAATGGGAGCCCATCACTCTGCCCACATTCCATGGGCCAGAGCTCAGCACTCAGCCCACAGCCACAGCTAACTCCCTCCAAGGGAGGCACAAACCAGGAAGAAGAAAAAACAGATTTAGCAGACAGAGCCAGCAGTCAAGAGGGAGGCCCTACACTCACCTTTAGGAGTTTCATGGTCTGTCTGTGGTCATTCACGAATATTTTCTCAGCTTCTGATTCGCACAGGCCCTGCACAGGGAACCAGTGGTAGAGATGAATCAGACGCTATCAGTGTTCAATGAGTCCATCACCTCATAGACCAAAAAAACATGCAATTCCTTCTCCGGGGAATTGGAGTTGATGGTGAGTATGAGAGAAGAGGAGCTGAGAAAGCATAGAAAGATTTCTCGGGGAGTTGACATTTAAGCTGAGACCTGCCAGATGTCCTGGAGTTGCTCTGGAGCAGGAGGAACATTGAGGGTACATCCCAGGCAGTGTCAGATCATCCCGTCAGGTAGAGCAGAGCTGGAGGAGGGAAGGACACCTGTGTCCAGCTGTGTGCCCCTGGGAGGTGGCTCCCTCTTTGGGTGATGAGGGTGAAACAAGATGTCCCAAGAAGCAAGATGGCCAGGTACTAAGGGAGCATCGCCTCCTACCACTGGTGTAATAGATCACCACAAACTTAGCAGCTTCGAACAAAACAGCTGATTACCTGAAAGTTCTGACCAGAAGTCCAAAGTGGGTCTCACAGGCTAAAATCAAGGTTCAAGAGGGCTATGCCCTTCTGCATCCTTGAGGAGACAATCCACCGCCCTGACTTCTCAGCCTGCGCAGGCCTCCCTGCATGCCTTGTCTCCTGGCCCTAGCCAGCAATTGCATCCTACAACTTTCACTGGTATCACATTCCATCTCTGACTCTCCCCCTGCCATTTAACTTATAAGGAAGGGCTCGTGTGACTGTATCAAGTCAACCAGACAACCCAGGACAACCTTCCCATCTTCCAATCTCAAGATCTTCATCTCACTCATATCTGCAAATCTTCTTTTGCCCTGTAAGAAAACATATTCACAGGTTCCAAGGATTAGGACGTGAACTTCTTTGGGGGCTATTCTTCAGCCTATCTGGTCATTCATGTTAGTAGTCACCAAGAGAGTACTCAAACCAGAAAAGGAGCATCTGTGCAGAGGAATGGAGCATAGTGATGGAAGTCAAAGTGCTCAGGAGTCAGAAAGAAAGCTAGCTGCAGGGCATCAGGGGCCCAGCCCTGCCACAGACATCTGGTTTTGCCTATTCTAAATCCACTCCCTCTCTTTTGCAGGCCAGTTTTCCTTATGGGACTACTGCTATCCCTTCCTAACTCAAGGGTTGGTCCATGACCCAGCTGAAGCAACCAGAGTTTTACACCCCCTGGCTCAGGGGTAAGTATGACTCAAGCCAGAGCAAGGAGACCTTTCTGAGAACTTATTCTGATGCTAGTGGAGAAGAAGCTGCCGGAGGTCACTTTGGGAGGTAACACAGGGGGAACGCAGACTTGATTAGTAGAAAGAAATGATGACATCACTTGAGAATCTGCATTTAGCCATGCATAAAGCCAACTCAAGAAACAACTCAATCCCATTTCTATCTGTCAAAACTGAGCAAGAGGGAAGCGCCTGTGGCTCAAAGGAGTAGGGCACTGGCCCCATATACTGGAGGTGGTGGGTTCAAGCCCAGCCTCAGCCAAAAACTGAAAAAAAAAACAAAAAAACTGAGCAAGTGCTGGAGAATCCAGCCCCTGGAATGGGTCTCAGGTTCAGGGTTGTTTGCTATGTCTCTGATCTTTTCCCTGGTCTTTGCCATCCTTCAAGAAAGACTGTACTCAATGCTGCCTTTAGGAAGCTGTCTCTGATGATTCTCCTGCTTCTGGATTCACCTGGCCCTCCCTTAGTATCCCAACCTCCTGGGGTGGCCATCTCACCCTAGGTGCCTTCTCACAGCCCCCTTTCCTCTCCCTATCATTGCATCTCTCAGGTAAAATAGCTGTCTGTCCTCTCTGGTCACTTACCCCAGGAATGTGACCTTTCACAAGTCTATTAGAAGCAGATGCTAAGCTGCAGGAGAGTCAACAGCTGCCATCTGAGATCAGGAGAAGGGAAACATGATTGGCCCCTTGCCAAAGCTGGCTGTACCCTATTCTTGACAGGGGCCAAAGCCAACATGGGGCTTCTCACCGTGGAATCTTCTCTTCAAGGCCAAGGTCACCTCCAAAAGAGGAACAATCAGATCATTTGGCATGGCTCTAGGCACAGAGAATCAAGAAGGGTCTTTGAGCACCAAGAGGGCCCTGGTGCCAGCCTCTCCGGGTCTCTGCCTGATGGTTGTGAGTATTTACTGGGTTGCTTCCAGGGACAGGGCGCTCAGCACCTCTTTTGCAAATCATTCTCTTGCGGGATGGTAGGTTCGTGTCTACCCCCCTAAACACACCTTTCCTCTGTCCTTCTGAGAAAGCCTGACTGGGTACCCCCAACTCTGCTCCCCAGCCTGACATTTCCTGACTATGCAGAGGGATGGGCTTTTGGGTCCTCCATCCTACTGTCCCCCTCTTTCTTAGTCTGAGTATTTCTCATTACTCCCTGAGGAGTCCCTGATAAGGTCACCAGCTCTGAGGACAGAAAACAAGGTTCCAGAGCCCCCCAACTTCCCAGTTCCACCCAGCTAAGCACATGACCTCAGCCTCACCCCAAGAGGGAGGTGACAAAGTACCCCCACCCTCAAGCTCCCCACAAGGGGCTCCCTGAGCTCGGCTCAGGCTGAGGTGGTAAGCATAGAGGTACACATGGCCCTGTGGATAAGCAGATGCCCACTCCCCCCCTACAGGCCACTCACCCTGGGAAAACCAGACCCAAGGACTGGCTTTTATGCCCAGACAGGGACACTGAAGCTGGGGAGGTGGTGACCTCATCTTGGAATCAGCACTGACCCTTGTCTCCAACTCCAACAGCTTGGCTCTTCAGGGCTTCCAGACAACTTTTCATCTTTGCTACCCTGGTCCCCTGACAGGCTCTCAGTGAGTGTCTGAGGAAGAGAAAGGGTGGGAGGGAGAAGGAGAAAGCGTTTCTGAGCACCTAGGGTGGGTCAGGCCTTTTACTGTCACCTTGTCCCCTCTGCCTCTCAAGACAGGGACGGCTGTTCCTGTTTTCAGAGAGGGAACATGACATGGACAAGACCCCCTGGCCAGTTAGTGTCCAAGTAGGGATTTGGTGCCAGTCTCTGCCCTCCCTTTCTCAGTGGGAGAGCACAGTGTGATAGCCCAGTCCCATCAGAGGCTGCTCTTGGAGAGAACAGGGCTAAATGCTACAACTAGTTCCCACAGGAGGGCGAATTGCTGCTGAGAACCTGGGTCAAGGAGGGATGCAGCAATTTCTTCAGATCAGAACATAGGACTATAGAAGCCCATTGTCCTCAGTACTGTCTCTGCAAGGCCTCTGTTCTGCTCCAAATCCCCCGCCTTCCAGAAACCCCCAGACCTGGCGTGTGGACTCCTTCCCAGCCCAGCAGTCACCAGGACACAGCCCAGGCAACCCTGCTGCTTAACAAGGGGCAGTGTTAGGGGCACCGCCATTCATTTATCCCCCAAACACATGTCACTATTACAGAGGCCACTTGCCAAGTTCTCAGCATGCATGTTGCAGGCTCCAGCCAGGCATTGGGCAAATCAATTCTCCTCTCCCTGTGTCAGTTGCTTCTCTATAAAGTGTGGGTGATTTGAGTGTCTTTCTTGAAAGATGGCTGGAGAGAATAACTGAGTAAGGCCTCACATAACATTAGCTCCTATCACACTACTTCTGATCCTGACAATGTCACAGCTAAGACAGCACTGCCAGTCCAATTTCAAGGTGAGATGTCGGCAGTTCGAGGTCCATGGGGAGAGCGTGGGTGATGCCCAGCACTCTCTTTTGGTCCTGCCACTGTCAATACATCGTCTTCACTCCTATCGGCATGTCAGCGGCCAGCATAGGGGTCTTGGTGTGGCCTCATGAAAAAAAATACTATTGGCCAGGCCCTGAGAAATAATGTAAAAACCAGCCTTCCCAATTCCTGGGGAAGCACCTAGAACTATGGTGAGGATGTGGCCCAAAGCCTGGCTGTGCCCCTAAGCTGTGTAGTCTTGGAGGAGTGAGTCTGCCTCTCTGAGCATCCATTTCTCACCTCAGTGGGAGCCTCAGTCACAGTGAGCACCAGAGAAGATGGCGTTGGTGATGGAGCCTGGCACATGGTAGGTATTTGTAACTCGCAAGGTTTTCTCTCAGTGCCTAGAGGCTTATTGAGCACATCCCACATGTCCCACCCTGAACATAGGATTATCACGATCCCATTTTACAGGCAAAGTTGCATAAGCTCAAAGAGCTGACGTGACCTACTCAAGGTCACACAGGTTTAAAGCCAACTCTACATTCACTCAGTACTCACTGTGTGCCTAGAGCCTCATCCAATCTTCTGCACAACTCTGGGAGGACGTAGTTATCTGCTTGCATCCCACAGATGAAGGAATGAAGATCCAGGATGGGGCCTAGACCTGCATAAGATGGTCAAGGGCCTCCTTGTTAAACCCTGCCAAGGAGAACCTCAGCCTTCCCTGACACTCCTGCTCACTCCCACCCAAGCACCAGTGTTGCCGGGCCCCAGAGATGCCTCCAGACAGGCCCAGAAATCAACACAAGCAACCTGATTCCAAAAGGGCTTTAGGAGTTGACTGTTTGATGCCCAGGTCCCCTTTCTCATAGAAAATAAGCTTAGGAGAGGGGTTGACTTAGCTACCCATAGAACAATAATGGACTCAAGTTATTTTGTTCCTGTAAGATAAAAATAATACTAACCCACCTTTATGTTCTCATGACTGGGATGGCAGAACCCCTCCCTGATTCCATTCCGGGACCTGTCCCTCACCTCTCATCCCAGAGGGTCTGGATAGCACCCAGCAGGGCTGGCCAGTGTGTTGCAGTCCCTCAGCTGCAGGATGTGAATCCAAATCCCAGGACTCTTCACATTGATAATAGGAAGGAAGAGCTCTTTCAGGGGAGCTGCTCAGAAAGGAGGATGGAAACCAAAGATTGCCGTGCCCATGAGCGAGGGCGACACAGAGGAGAGTGAGCCTGGAAACAGACCCAGATCCTGGCTGTCTTTTGTCTGAGCACAGCCTTGTCTTTGGCTAATGCAGCTCCCTACAATAGTCCATTATATTAAGCCAGTTTGAATCAGGTTTCTGATACTTGCAACAGCAGAGTCTTGACAAATACAGTAACCGAAAATGGAGCTAAAATATCACATCTGCCATGAGAAAATTAAAAAAACCCATTAACAGTTTAATGGTAGTAATTAAACAAACAAGAAAACAATCAAATTAAGTAAGAGCATTTTATTTATCTAGAAGGCATTACTTACAGACAAAATTATTTATTTAGAGAAGAATAGATAGACTCCTAGAAGTGGAGAGCAGAATGGTGGTTGCTAGGGGCTGGGGAGCTGCTATTCAGTGAGTGTAAAATTTCAGTTATGCAAGATGACTAAATTCTAGAGATCTACTGTGTGGCACTGTGCCCGCAGATAACAATACTGTATCATACACTCAAAAATCTGCAGAGATGGTGGATTGCATGTATTCTTATCATAATAATTTAAAAAAAACCTGAAAAGAATTTGCTAAACTGGGGAGGGGGTAAGGGAGAAAATAAGGAAGAAAACAGAGACTTGTAAAAATATGAAGAAGGCAGCTCAGAGGGAGAAACCACCATGGACTGAGTGCTAACCATGTGCTAAGTGCCTTCCTAACTGTAAGTGTTTAATCTTCAAACATCCAGCACCGTTCGTGGTAACACCCACTGTCACAAATGAAGAAATGGATGTTCAGAGAGAAGGGACACTTAGCCAAGCACATATAAGATTTGCTTCTAGCTCCACCTCACTCCAAGTGCAAGGCCATCTCCTCATCACATCATTCATTCAACAGTCACCTTTAGGCACCTGTGGACTACCAGACCCTGAAATCTCTCTGTGGTCATCATGTGAACATCACAGAAGTATCAGAAGAAGAAAGCAAGGACAGCACCATCAGACACTGGGCCACAAAGGCTGTCTCCATCTCCAATTACTTCTGGGGTCTCCAAGCATAAGGTAAAAGTTAAGACTGTCTGTCTATAAAGCCTGTGTTGTCTTATTGCACCAGCACACTCTGTGTACACAGGGTCAACACACCCTCTGTCCCCAACCACTGTATATCCTCTGTCTCTAAGATCAACACACAACCTGGGCAGCATCCTCTGGCCCTAGGATAAGCACATCAGCCACTGTCCCTAGCACCAGCACAACCCCTGTCCTGGGCAGTGATGCAGATTATGCTCTTGAGAAAAGCACTAACAATCTTGCCTGAAAACCCTTCAACTCTTCCTTACATAAACAAGAAGAAATCCCTTGCAGATAATTATACAACCTCTATCACTGGTTCAAGTGAGAAGCTAATCCTTTGTAAATATTCTTTAACATTCCATTCAAAAACTCTGCACTTGAAAGAACTCAGGGTGTGAGAGTGCCACTGTGTGGGTACCTACTGTGAGCACCTAGTGTTGGACTGTGTGCCCACATAGGTTTCTGCTCTCCTGAATGCCCTGGAGTCTCCTGTCAGGGCCACATTGATGGTCTCCATCAAACAGGTGAGAAAATGGTGTCCCCCACGGGGGCCAAGAGGAAAGAAGGATTTGAACTCAGACTCCTCTGTCTCCAGAGGCCATCCTATGTCATCTTGCCATGGTTGCCACTACACTGAGAAACAGTCACAGACAGTTCTTCGTTGCTTTAAAAAGAAGCTAAAAACCCTCTTGCCCAGGATATGCAGAGTAGAGGTGCAAGGACTCCAAGGAACAGAGTCGCATTCTGCCCTGACATCCTCAGTATATTGCAGTACTCTGGGATCAGGCTCCGCAGGCCCATAAATAATTGAGAGCCCATACGTCCTATGGCATTTCTGCTAAAATCATCACTCACCCACTCTCTCATGCTCCCTGCAGAGCCGAAGAAACTCTTCCTGATTTTTTTTTAATGTAGCCTTTTGTTGAAACTTGTTTTTTGAATTCAGCATCCACCAAGAACCTACTCAGTGTCATGCCCAATCTTATACAGCAGAGATGCAGAGGTGACTTGGATGCGGCTCCACTCTCAAGGAGCCCAGACCCTTCTGAGAGGAGAGAGGGACTCAACAGACCCTTAGAATTAAGAGAAGAAAAGTAGGGAAGGAAGAAAGGTAGGTAAGTACAAGTTTGCCTGGCAGGACAGTGCTTTGTGGGGGGAGGGGCAGGACAGGAGGATCCAAGAAGGGAGAGGGCTGAACCCCACTTCCCCCGAGGCTGGGCCCCCTGCAGAAAGAAGAGTGTCCTTAGAAGGAGGTGGGAGCAAGTGAGGAGTCTGCTTCATTGCAGAATGCTCTGCTTTGATTCTGCTGTTCCACTGGGTCTTCAGTAAAGCAATTAAACTGACAGTCAAAGAATGATAGAGATTTTTTGTGGAGATGGTAGTAGGGTGGCAAGGTGTGCACAGCAGTAGTCAAGAGGCGAGCCCAAGAGGACATGCACAGACATGGGCACTGAGTACCACCAGGAAGACAAACCAGGGGCATGCAGAGCTCAAGAGAAGCCCTGGACTGGCCCAGAATCTGGAATGCGGGCATTTAGCCATGTTCACCAGCACCTTCCAGAGGCAAGTGGCCCAAGACACACCTGGCAGGGGAGCATAGTATGCACACATAGAGAAAGAAATAGCTTACTCTAAGATGGGGTGTGGAGGCTTGGAAGAGGGGGTGATGCTGCAGATGGAGCTAGGAGCTTGAGAAGAGGGAAGCATTTCAGACAGATCATCCTAAAGGTGGGGGATGTCTGTTGTCTTGGTTTCCCAGCTTCTGTTCCTTGCTTTGTTTGGTAACCGTACTTGATTTTCCTCTGGAGAATTCTCACTCTTGGTGCCTGCGGTTTAAGTGATGCTAATCCCACCCCCTTAGATACAGGAGTAGTTTTATGATCGAGGCTTGGCCAATCAGAACACTCCATCCTCTACAGTCACTGGTTTAATGATGGGCACATGACCCAAACTAGTCAATGAGAGTCTGCTCTGAAATCTTTGTTGGAATGCCTAGGAAAGAGGCATTCCTTTTCCTCTGGAGTGGCTGGTGGTCACCAAGAGAGACTGCCTGCCTGAGAATGAAGCCAACATATATTCAGAAAGCATATTCTTATAGGCAATGTTTAAGTACCTCAGCATGCCTGAAACTCCCTCCACCATCGGAAATTCAGCTATATAAGCCGGGGGGGGGGGTTCCTTTTTTAAAGTTATTTGAACTGGCTCATTACACTTGTGACCTCCCGGGCTTGGAGAACAGGTGCAGAGACCTATATGTGGAAGACAGCCAGTGTGTTTGGGAAAGGTGAGATGCTCATACAGAGCAGGCTGTGGCAGGAAATAAAGTTGTGTTGGCAGGCTGTGGCTGGGTCATCCATGTCCACGTGTGGCCTGCAAGGGCCACAGGAGCCAGGAAAGATTTTCAGCAGTGGCAAGGTACACTTAGATATATGTGTGTGGACTCAGTCTGTTTATTCAAATGTGTTTAAAACCTAGAAAGAATTCCCAAGTAGAACTGAGCCAGACAATTTTCTTTTCCAGTTTTGCAGCACGAAGGTGCTATCCAAGGTACTGAGATCCCCCAGAGGGCTCTTCCAGGAAAGGGAACAGACTGAATGCTGTGGGAGGAGATTGGCATGCTGGCTCATACATTTGAAATGCCACCTATTTCCATTCCCTTGCATCTGCACAAATGGAATTGTTCCTGTGTTTTCTCCCTGTTCCCATAGAAGGAGAAGAAAGACTATTTGTGCACTCGTCTTCCCTGACGCCAACCCCAGGATACACAGAAGTCTTTTGTCCTTGCCACTGTCTGGCCTGATGGAAGAAAGGACTGATAAGGTTTATGGACAAGAACATCAGATAATGAGTTATTTGACACTGGAAGTGTCCAAACAGCCAGAATGATTAAGTCACTCTTACAGACTTAGTGATAGGTTGCTTTATCAGCCCCAATTTTTCATTTCTCCCAATATTCCAACCCTTTGTCACATGACTTTGGAGTCCTTCTCATTAAAATACAGAGTTTATTTCCCCTTTCCATGACATTAGCATGGCCCTATGATTTGTTGTGTCCAATAGAATGTGTTTAGAAGCAACAGTGAACATCTTCAGTCTTAGATATTAAAAGGCACAGGTGGCTCGGCGCCTGTGGCTCAATCGGCTAAGGCACCAGCCACATACACCTAAGGTGGCGGGTTCGAATCCCCAGCCCGGGCCCGCCAAACAACAGTGATGGCTGCAACCAAAAAATGGCCGGGCGTTGTGGCAGGCGCCTG
>CAUYQV010031397.1:0-14686 GCA_963574575.1 Galagoides demidoff | reverse complement strand
GGGTAGAGTGCCATGGCATCACAGCTCATAGCAACCTCCAACTCCTGGGCTCAAACGAGTCTCCTGCCTCCGCCTCCCAAGTAGCTGGGACCACAGGCGACCAGCACAACGCCCGGCCATTTTTTGTTGCAGCCATCATTGTTTTTTGGCGGCCCGGGCTGGGGATTTGAACCCGTCACCTTAGGTGTACGTGGCTGGCGCCTTAGCCGATTGAGCCACAGGTGCCCAGCCTAAAATATTAAAAGAAGAAAAATCGTACCAAGTATGTTCTTACACCACAATAAAATTAAACTAGATTTTAGTAACAGAAAGACAGTGGGGAAATCTCAAATATGTAGATAGTAAGTAAAATTCTTCTAAGTAACTCACAAATCAAAAAAAAAAAAGTGCCAAGAGAAATTAAAAAAATATTTTGGGGTGGAGGAAACTACAATTCATCAAAATTAGCAGGACATAGTGAAAGCAGAGATATGTGTTAAATGCATTTAGGAGAAAAAATAAGAAGATCAAAAATTCACAATCTAAATCTCCTTCTTAAGATAGTAGAGAAACATGAGCAGTTTGAGCCTAAAGCTAGTGGAAGAAAGAAGTAATGTTACTGAACCAAACTGCGATCTACTCACCTTCTGCAGGAAAGCCAGACACTAAGTCAAGGGTTGCAGTATGGAAAAAAAGGCATTTGTATTGCCTGGTGCCATGAAGGCAACAGGCAGCTAACATTAAAACCCAAACTCCACAATGGCGTGCACACCATGGTTTTTAAAGGTGAGAGTACATTTTAAGCAGGCGAAATTTGTTATCAGTAAATGGAGGTTACATATTGGTTTGGCCTCAAAAGGCAGGATATCCTGAAATGGGGGCCTGTGGGGTCATAGGTGGATTCAGAGATTTTGGATTAGAGGAAAGAAATGTTAAGATGAGTGTGACCTTCTCCGGGAACTCTCAGGTAGAAATTAAGAACAAAGTACAGTGGTCAGAGTTTATTTCCTCAGTTCCCCCTTTTCTATATTTTTCAACTAGTGGGATTTCTGAAATATAGCTCAAGATCATCTGTTAAAATGTCATCTTTTAGTTTCCATAGGGAAGAAAAATACATTGATTGTGGCTCTGGCTTGCTTGGAGAGCCACTGTTATTCCTTTCACTTTTTAAGGCAAACTTGGTGCCTGGAATTTCTCCTGAAGGGACTGAAATTTTTCTTTTTATTTCCACACTTGGGGGCCTAGCAGGCTCCTAAAAGGAATCTCTGTTCTGTCTCAATAATGAAAATTATTTTTATTGAAATCAATGACATTCAAGAAAGAAAACATATAGAAAACCAACAAACTCAAAGGTAGTTTTTTTGAAAAGATTAATAAAATTGACATGAACTTCTTGCCAAACAGAAAGAGAAAGAGAGAGAAGTAAAAAGAAAAGGAAAGAAAAAGTGAATATAAGAATTGAAGGATGAATCTACCACCGATCTCTTGGACATTAAAATTATAGTAAGATGATGCTAAGAACAAATCTGATTAGTTAAATTAAGTGCATCACTTTCTTAAATGACACAAACTATAAAAACTCAGGCACAGAGAAACTAATAACCAGAAAATACCTATATCTTTCTATTAAGGAATTTAAACCAATAATTAATAATATTTCAAATAGGAAAGCACCAGACTGATGTTTCAATTCTATCAAATCCATATTGATGAAAAACACCACACCTTCTCTGCAAAAAATGCTAAGATTTTTTAAATAACATTTGAAATTTACTCCTCCTATGAGGCCAGGATTACTAACATCTAAACCAGATAACAAGGAAAACTATAGAGCAATATTGCTCATAAATGAAGCTACCAACAATCTCAAAGAAAATGTCACCACAGCTAATCCAACTATGTATAAAGTGAATTATACACCGTGGCCATGAAGACTTTACTGCACAAGGCTGATTCAATATTTAAAAATCGATGTAATCCTCCACATCAATAGTTATAGAAGAAAAAATCATAGTCACATTAATTAACACAAAATAAATGTTTAACAAAATCTAATATCCACTCATGGAAACTAAATCCTATAAACAAAAAATAAAGGAGAACCTCCTCAAATTCATAAAGAGCATTGTAAAAACCCACAGCTAACATCATACTTAATGGATGCTCTCCAAAAATATTGGAAAAAGAAATAAAAGATATGCAGATTGGAAAGAAAATAAACTGCCTTTATTCACAGATAGCATGACCACTGATGTTGACAATCCCAAAGAAGCTATTTTTTAAAAAGGAATAAATAAGTACTTACAGAAAGACGAAGGATGTATGATCAACACAGTTAAATCTGGAGTCACTGTCAACACTGAGTTAACCACTATTGTGTTACTGTTCCTACAGGAAATGCAAAGTTATGTTTCTCCAAGGTTTTGATCATAACATTGACATCAATTGACCAAGACAAAAGCTTCTTTTGTGTGTATGCTTCTTAGAAATAGTTAATTTCTAATGTATGGCGTTTCTTACTAATCCCCAGCTGATCAGCATTGGACATGTTCATGATTCTGGGCAATGTGATCACAAATCTCTTTGGCTTTCAGCCTTGCAACAGTGGTATCTATTATTCTTTTTTAGTTAGACATCAGCTTACGAGTTCTTAAATTTAGATATTTTCTATCTTTTTCATAACTTCATCAAACACTATACAGATAGATCTTTCTTTAGCAACTTCCAGAGTTAGCCTCCCATACAAAATAGATTTATTTACTCATCATTTTTTCTGGAGGTACCTCATTTTTTATTTATTAACATTAAATTCAAAGCCAATATCACTATACAAACTATGCCTAAATGAAATGTATCTAACAGGGTTTGAAATATTAGACATCACTTCAGAACTACATTTGGATGTGATTTAAACAGTGAAACCACTGGAGGAAAAAAAGCACAAAGATGCAAAAAAAAATGTGTCACACTAAATAGACTGCAGGAAGGACATTTATTTATAATATAAGAGCTTATCAGCAGGGTGGTGTGTCACCTTGTTCAGCCACTGCTGGAAGATGTGATTTACGTGGCTCAGTTTGTTTGGTGTTCTGTATATACATCCACAATGACCATGAAAGAACATCCAGTATTTATTCTGAGAATACAAATAAATTCTAGTGAGTAGACAAATTTGTGAATAAAGAAATTTTGCAAATATGGAGACTAATAAGAATTGACTTTACTGAAGTCAGTGCTTTCCTGCATACCAGCTAGACACAGACCTTTCATAAAAGGTCAAAGTGGATCAGAGACTTATCTGCCAAACTCGGAACCCCAAAGTTCTAGAACAAACACAAAACAAATCTAAAGTAAATTGCATTTGATGAAGAGGTTTTAGATACAACATTAAAAACACAATACATGAAGGAAAATCTTTGTAAGGTAGAGTTCAGAGGGATTAAAATCTTCTGTTCTACAAAAGGTACTGCTGACAGAAGGAAGGGGACAAACCAATGACTGATCCTGAAAATCGTTGCAAACCAAGTATCATCTGATAAAGGGTTCATATCTAAAATATACAAAGATTTTTTACAGCTCAACAATAAGGAAACAAGAAACTAAATTTTAAAATGGGCAAAGATTTTTAAGAGGCACCTCAACAGAGAAGATAGACAAATGGAAATAAGCATATGAAAAAGTGATCAACATTATTTGTCACCAGGGGAATGGCAGATACAGTAACAGATAATACCACACACCAATCAGAATGACTAAAATTAAAGCAACTGAAATTCTCATTCTGGTGAGAATGCAAAATGTTACAGACACTTTGGAAGGCAATTTGGCACTTTCTTGCAAAGAAGACAACACAGGCATGTTGATTGTAGTCATATTCACAACCATGTCAATGGTTGCCACAGGGCGGGAAGGCTGGAGCAGGGAGAGGGTGTGGCTCTCGCTGTACCACAAGGGAGCCTCAAAGTGGTGAAACAGTAAATAATAAAACATATTCTGCCACTCAGGAAAAAAAATAATAAAATAAACAGGAAGTATCAAAATGGAACGACAGAGATAGCAACAGTCAAACTTAGTACTTGAGGAAATTAGGAGAATGGTAATTAAAAATTAGCAAATAGAATCTAGAAATATATAAATGGGATAATAATGCTACAGATGAGACATCCAAAACACTTAGAAAACTCCAAGACAGGATAAAGCTTATACCAAGGCATGTCATATTCACACTATGGAAAAATAAAGATTAAAAATGCTAACTTAAACTACTCACAGGAAGAAAAATAACCCAACACACACACACAAACACAGAGAAGGTAAGAATGTTAGTTGACTTCACTCTCACCAAAAGTAAAGGAAGCCAGAACACAGTGAGAGACATCTTTAAAGTGTCAAAAGAAAATAAGTTAACTGTTGTGTCAGTCTTTCAGAATGAATGGGGTCATAAAAGCTGAAAAAGCTAATCTCCAGAAAAACTATTCTAAAAGAAATACTAAAAGAATCTCTATAGGTTGAAGGGCAGTGATGTCAGATAAAAAACTCAACTTTGTAAGAAACATGGAGCATCAGAAAGAGTAAATTTAAAATTTTTTTAAAATAGTTCTTATTACATCTAAAAGAAAAAGAGTAAAAAAATAATAAAATACATGTATTTATGGAATATGTGCAATTAAAATAATATGCTAACAAGACTATAAAGGGCAAAGGATTGGAAATATATTGTCATAAATATCTGAAACTGTGAATTTTTAGGTAGATCATGGTAACTTAAGGGTATATATTGTAACTGTGGAAGCAATTAATTAAGAAGAAAAGCCATGGACAAAAAATTTATCAGTGGAAATAAAATAGAATACTAAAAGAAATAGAATACTATATCATGACAAGGTAGTCTTTATTTCTGAAATGCAAAATTGTCTCACATTCAAGAATAAATGTACTTTACCATATTAATATAAAGGAATTAAATTATGTGATCATCTTGATGTAATGATATTTAATATAAATATTTAATATAAATTATATATAAATAAAAAATATTTAATATAAATCAACATTTATTCATCCTTACAATATAAAGAACTTTTTAGAAAACTATAAATAGAAGGAAATTTTCTCAGTCTGGTAAAATGTTCTCCATGTCATACTTTTTTTTTTTTTATTGAATGGTAACTATGTACATTAATGCACTTCTGGGGTACAGTGTGGGGTTTTCACATGCAATCCTAAATACTTCCATCAAACTGATCAACACAGCCTTCATGTCATTTTCTCAGTTATTGTTTTAAAATGTTCTCATTCTACTCTTTGAGAGATTCACTTGTACCCCTGTAAAATAAACCTCAGAAATGGTCCCTCCAATCCCCCTCCCTCCATCCATTCCCCCTCCCTTCTCCCTCCCCCCTCCCCACATTCTTAGGCTGTTTGGTGACAGCTTTCATATAAAAGGTATAAATTAGTTTCATAATAGGGGTGTATACATTAGATAATTTTTCCTCCATTCTTGTGATACTTTGCTCAGAAGAACATCCTCCAGCTCCATCCATGTGAACATGAAGGACGTAAAGTCTCCATCCTTCTTAATGGCTGAGTAGTATTCCAGGGTGTACATATACCACTGTTTGTTGATCCATTCATGGATCGATGGGCACTTGGGCTTCTTCTATGACCTGGCAATTATGAATTGGGCTGCAATAAACATTCTGATACAAATGTCTTTGTTGTAATGCGATTTTTTGTTATCTGTGAATATACCTAATAAAGGAATTGCAGAGTCAAATGGTAGGTCTATTTTTAGTTCTCTAAGTGTTCTCCAGATGTCTTTCCAAAAGGAGCACATTAGTTTACATTCCCACCAGCAGTGTAGGAGTGTTCCCTTTTCTCACATAGAAAATCTTGGACCCAATGAGAGACCATCAATAAGGCCATCGTAAGGCATGTTTATATCCACAAAATTTAGAGAGGTAAATAAAATCTAGTTGCTAATGTGGAAAAGGTCCTAAGCATCTGCTTATTAATAAAACTTTACAGATAAGGGATGTAAATCACCACTTGGAGATCACTTGTCTTATTGGATTTTAAAATTAAAATTGAACAGTTGCCACTAAGTTATTCTTTTATTAGAATTTATTTTTTTATGACTGATATCTTCTTACTGTTTTTGTTAATCATGTTTTAGTGTTTTTTTTTAGTTATAAATGATGTAGATACATGAAAAAACCACAGTCAACATAATACTAAGGGCAGAGTTAAAAACAATCTCTCTGTGAACTAGAACAAAATGAAGGATTCCCATTTTCACCACACCTATTCAATAGTACTATAAGTACTATCCAGATCAATTACACAAGAAAAATAAATGAAAGATATTGAAATTTAAAAAGGAAAAAAAGGTGAAATATTCCTATTCACTGATGATACATGTATATAATCATATATTTAAAAAACCCCAAAGACTCTGCCACACAAACACATACACACACACTCCTCTTAGATTTGATAAATGAACTCAATATAAACTCCAAGACAAAATCAATGTATAAAAGTTAATAGTGTTTCTGTGTCTCAGTAATAATCTAGCTGAGAACTAAATCAAGAAGGCAATCTTGGCCAGCTCATGCCTATAGTCCTAATATTCTAGGAGCCTGAGGCAGATAGATTGCTTGAGGCCAGGAGTTTGAGATTAGCTTTAACAAGACTGAGACCCCATCTCTACTAAAAAATAGAAAAACCAGTAGGGCATTGTGATGGGTACCGGTAGTCCCAGCTACTTGGGAGGTTGAGGCAAGGAGGATGCTGAAGCCCAGGAGTTTCAGGTTGCTATGAGCTATGATGATTCCACTGTCCAAAAAAAAAAAAAAGAAAGAAAGAAAGGAAGATCAGGCAATCTCATTTATTATATATATATATGTATATACACACACACACACACATATATCTCCAAAGAGGTGAAAGATCTCCCCAAGGAAAACTATAAAATACTGATTAAAAACATCCTAGATGACACAAATGGAAAAAACATTCCATACTTATAGATCAGAAGAGTTTATATCATTAAAATGACCATAGAACCCAAAGCTAGGCAATTTCTGTCAGAACACCAATATCATTTGTCAGAGAATTAGACAAAAACAGACAAATCCTAGGATTCGTTGGAAGCAAAAAACAGCCTATATAATTTCATGGCACAGAGCAGTCCTAAACAAAAAAGAACAAAGTGGGAGGTACAACCACATCTGACTTCAAATTACACTATAATCCTATAATAATCGAAACAGCATGGCACATAGAGCAGTGGGACAGAATATTAGAACCCAGAATTAAATACACATACTTACTGACAACTGAGTTTTTTGACAATTATCAATAAAAGCATACACTGGAGAAAGGACACCCTATTCAATAAATGGTGCTAACAAAATTGGATTGCCGTATGCTGAATAGTGAAACTGAACCCCTGTCTATGACCATATACAAAAAGCAACTGAAGAATTAAAGACTTAACATACGACCTGAAACTATAACAATGGTAGACAAAAATCTAGGGAAAACAATTGTGGACATTGGTCTAGGCAAATAATTCAAGATCAAGACAACAAAAGCACAGGCAATAAAAACAATAGACAAATGGGACTTAATTAAGCTAAAATTATTCTGCATAGAAGAAGAAATAATCAGCAGAGTAAAGACAGGCAGAATGGGAGAACATTTTTGCAAACTATCTGAAGATGACTGATAGTCAGAATTTATTAGGAAATCAACATTACCACAACAACAAAATAACCCCTTTAAAAAGTAGGCAAAGGACATGAAAAGACATTTCTCAAGACAACAATGACTAACAAGCACATAAGAAAATGCAACATCACTAAGCATCAGAGAAATGCAAATTAAAACCAAAATAAGATACCATTGTATACCAATCAGAATGGCTATTACTGGAAAGCTAAAAATTAACAAATATTGGTGAGGGCATAGAAAAAAGAGAAAGTTTATATACTGTTGATGGGAGTATAAACTAGTGTAAACTCTATGGAAAACAGAGATTTCTCAAAAAATTTAAGAAAATTGAATTACCATTTATCCAGCAAACCCACTACAGGGTTTTTACTCAAAAGAAAATAAATTATTAAATTAAAAGGACATCTAAAGTCTGCGTGTGGTGGCTCATGCCTGTAGTCCTAGCACTCTGGGAGGCTGAGGGGTGGGTCACCTGAACTCAGAAATTCAAGACCAAACTGAGGAAGAGTGAGACCCTGTCTCTAAAAATAGCCTGGCATTCTGTAGGCACCTGTAGTCCCAGCTACTGGGGAGGCTGAGACAAAAGAATCACTTGAATGAGAGCTATGACCCCACAGCACTCTACTGAGGGGTACAAAGTAAGACTCTGTCTCAAAATAAATACTAATAATATAAAATAAAATAAATAAAAGGCCCTCTTCACTCATATGTTTATTATAGCACTATTCACAGTAGCAAAGATACAGAAACTATGTGTCCACTAATAGGTGACTGGACAAAGAAAATGTACTATAATAATACACAAGAAAATACTATTCTAAATATTATTTTTGTTCATCTATAAAAAATTAAGTCTTGTCTTTCCCAGAAAGTTGCATAGAACTGGAGTATTTTATGTGAAACAATTCAGATATAGAATGACAAATACTGCATGTTCTCACTTATAGTTGTAAACTAAATAAGGCGTTCACAGGGAGGCAGCGTGTGGCATGATGGACAATGGAGACTCAGGGCAGTGGGATGGGTGGGGAGGGTGATGAGAAATTACTTAATGGTTACACCATACACATTTCACAGGGGATGAATTCCCCGAAATCCCTAATCTCACCATTTCACAGTCTCTTTGGGTAACAAGATTACACTTATACCCCATGAATTTATTAAAAGAAAAACTGATAAATCCAAAGACACACTTTTTAAATTAAATTAACATTAAACTAGCTATTTGTCAAAATTGTCTAATTTGTAAGAACTCGAATTTTTTAAACATTTGTGTTAATTCTGAAAGTATTAGAAACTTAATTTTCTTAATTTGGTAAATATTTAATTTTTATGTGTTTATCTCTAAGTCAACCAATGTAGAGTTACTTTAGGAGATTTTATCATCTAATTTAGTAACAGCATCTGGATTTATTTGGCTCCCTTGAATAACTCCGTCTTATACGAATGCAGAACATACACATATACAGGGGCTATCAACAATGTGTACACATTTTAAGAGATCTTTTTGGGAGTAAAATCAATTGTTCCCCCAAATGTACAAATTGCAGGTGAAATGGAAGTATGTAGCAAGGCTAGGTACTCTTGACCACTAACAGTACCTTCAATTCAACCTCAAAAAGTAATGCACAGATTCCATCTCTTAAAATATGTATACATTTTTGGTTTAAAAATAAAATAAAATAAGTATACATTTCTGTGTGTGTATGTATGTGTGTCTGAGTGCATGTGTGTATGTGGGTATCTATATATGTATGTGTATGTACATATATATAGGTTTGTGTGTGTGTATATATATATGTATATATACATAAGCAAACATAAACCAACAGACATGCAAATAGAAAGCTTATAGTTTTAAGTTAAAAATTTTGGCTATGAGTAAGACATAAATACAGAAATATAAATTATCTGTTTTACATGAAAGAGCTGGCTTTTGTGTCTATTTCATGTTTACCTTTCACTGGGATTGAATTTGTGAGGTTGCCTATTCAATATATAGGCAGATACCACTTGGAAGGGGATCTTTTAAGATTTTCTTTATCCCGATGTGCACTCTTAGAAGACTAGACTAAAATTTGGGTGAGTTTCTGAGGAGAGACACGGCCACAGACCAACTGTTTTGAATCCCATTTGAGTGTATTGAACACCCAACCTGTCTCCAGTGAGACTTTTCAGTCTCTGGTGGTTGAGCTTGAGATTCCTCAGGCTCCTGGACAGCTCTCCCCGAGCCCATGATGGGTGCGTTGGAATTAATATAAGGAGTTGAGGGGCAGTAAGAAACAATGTCTGGCAGGGGTTAATTCATGAAGGAGGTTCAGGCTTTGAAAATGAAAAGCCTGAGGAAGGAAGGAAAGATCCAGAGTGGTGAAAGAGAGGAGAAACAGGTGGTGCTGGGGAGGGAGAGGTCTTAGATAAGCCAATTTGGAAATGTGCCACGTTTCCCAAAAGGGTCATGAAGTTGAAAATTATCCTTTGTCAAATTTGCCATTTTAGAGATACTGGCCCAAATTAGCGCCATTGTGTTGAAACATAAAGTTAGTAGGGAAGAAGAAAGGCCACACCAGGGGGAGATAACTACCCAGGGGATTAGACCAGTATTAGGAAACGAAAGAAGATAAACCTCACAAAAGAGATAGGAACATTCCCTTACAAAAGAAGACTCAGGAGGAGTCCTGCCTACGGAAAGTGTTAGGTAGGTGGTTAGCCTTTCCTTGAGAAGAGCCAAGAAAACATCCACGCAGAAAGACTCCTGCTTAAACAGAAATGAGCGAGTTGGAGTTGGAAGTTTTATTCAATAGTCACGGATTGAATCCCCGCTCAAAGAGAGCCAGGAACTCTTCCATCTAACAAGACTCCCCCTCAAACAGAAAGAGCCAGGAAGAACATCGTTTTACATCTGTCATAAAATGAGGCTCACATCTTATCTGTCTTTAATTGCTACTCATTATACTGTCTCTGTGGTAATTGCACACTGCACTAAAACCACTTTAAATACATTTAGAAATGAAATAAAAATCAATGGTGTTTATTCTCGAATAGCTGTGTACAAGTTTTTACTGCATCGAACACCTTTTATTTTTAAATAATTAGACTATGCTGTGGCTCAGCTAAATCTTCCTCAGTGTGGGCTTGCCTTTCCCATGTCTGCTTCAAATACATCAATTGCTCCATATGATTATGTAAACTTACATATGCATTTTTAATTCGGGATTATATATTTAATACTATCAAAAAGAGCAACATATTTGAATTTTTGTTTTTATTTCCAACTATTAAGGAGATAAAAATGTTTTAGGTTACATGGATTGCTTTTGTAATGAGTCACTGACTCAAAACTATATATGTGCCCATCACACAAATTGCATTCATTATACCTGTGAGGTATGTTCCCCCCCACCACAGACATCCCCCACTTGATTTCCACTGTGTACATTCATCTGAGCACATATGTGATCATTGATTAGTTCCAATTTAATAACAAATTTATGAGGTATTATTTTCTTTTCATTTATGGGACATATCACTTATAATACTGGTCTCTAGTTCTATCCAAATTGTTGCCAGAGGCTTCAGGACTCCATGGTATACATGAGCCACATTTTTTTAATCCACTCACAAATTGATTGGCAGTTGGGTTGATTCCACATCTTTGCAAATGCGAATTGTGCTGCAATAAACATTCAAGTGCAAGTGTCTTTTTGATAACATGACTTATTTTCCTCTGGGATTGCTGGATCAATTGATAGGTCTACTTTTAACTTTTTAAGCAATCCCCACACTATTTTTCATAGAGGTCATACTTGTTTAAAGTACCACCAGTAGTGTATAAGCATTTCTTTTTCTTTGCCTCGAGCCCAGTTTCAGCTGGTTTTGGACATTTTAATAAAACTATCTAACAGGAGTACAGTGATATTTCATTGTAGTTTTGATTTGCATTTATCTGATGATTAGTGACATTAACATTTTTTATATGTTTATTGTCCATTTGTCTATCTTCTTTTGAAAAGCTTCTGTTCATATCCCTTTTGTCCCCTTTTTAATGTTTTTCTTTCTTGCTGATTTGCATGAGTTTTTTGTAAATTCTGGACATGCGTATCTTAGAAATATTTCCTCTCATTCTTTGGATTGTCTATTTGTTCTGTTGATTATTTCTTTAGCTGTGGAGAAATTCTTTTGCTTAATTAAATGCAATTTATTTGTTTTTGTTATCTCTGTGATTGCCATTCAGGTCTAGTTATAAATTCTTTGCCGTGGGTGGCCAATATCACATGGGTTTTTACTACATTTCCTCTAGAATCCTTATGGTTTCATGCCTTATATTTGAGTCTTTTCTCCATCTTGAATTAACTGTTGTGAGTCGTAGGAAAGAGGATTCCTATTATATTCTTCTGCGTGTGGTTATGCAAGTTTTCACAGCACCATTTATTAAATAGGGCATCATTTCCCCAGAGTGCATTGTTGTCTGTTTTGTCAAAAATCAGTTAACTATAGGTAGATTGTTTTGTATCTTGGGTTCTCTATTCTGTTCCATTGGTCTATGCCTCAATTTTTGTACCAATGCCATAATAAATATATTTTAAATAAGTAACTTTAAACCTGTATGTAAAATCCAGAAACTCAAAAACTTTGGAGAACAGTGAAAAACTTAAAAATCAAAATAATTGATAAAGTGTATGATAAATATATTCACTTTAACAAAATGAATTTTATTAACTCAACATAAAAGATTATCAAATATTTAACTTTGCCTATATTCCTAAAATATGATATAAATTTGAAAAACATTTTATTTCTAATGTTGACTTTTTTGGTGAATGAGTCAAAAAAAATTCTACTCTTAATTCCAGGAATAGGTTTAAACCTCTTCCTTCTGAAACCTCTACTACTTCCAATTATAGGCTAAAATGATAATACTGTGTTAAAGGACAGATGCGAGATATCAAGACCCAAAGCCAATCAATATAATGCCAATAGGAAGCCTTTATTAAAAAGACCGTTTGGTTGGCTGTCCCTTCAGTATGGGAAGCAGCCCAGACCACTGGTATGGGTCAGTTTGTATAAGGTAGGCTGATGCAATATTGGCGTGAGCTTGCATGATCAGAAAATTGCTGAAGCAGGTATTGTTTAAACATTTACAGTGTGTGCAGTAAAAATAATCACAGACAGACATTCAGTTACATTGGTCTTAGTCATTTCTTCTAACATTATCATTCTAACCATCAGGCTGGTTGGGCTTGTTGGGCCCCTCAGTATGGTGAGGTTGTGGAGAGTAAATAGGAGAAGTGTGGGTCCGCTTCTTGGCACCACTACCTCTGCTTCCCTTTTTCCTTTCTGCCTCTTGAAACATTTCATTAAACAGTAAACAGTTTATTACAATTTCTTACACACTTATCTTAAAATCACGCCTAATGTCTAATGCTTTCTACTGTTTATCATTTATTATTAATCTTTTGTTATCTACTTTACTTACTCTTAAACTATTGTTAAATATTAGTAACTTCCTTAAACTATTGTTGAGTATTAGTAACTTCCCTAAACTATTGTATGTCCTTGTGTTTTGCTGATCTAGCAAGTCGGTTTAGCAAGAATTAAGGAGAAGAAGGGAATGAAGCAAGAAATAGGGAAGGCAAAGAGAGGGGTGAGAGTCACAGGATTTTATGTTATCCCAACTGTTCTTTAATCTTGTTTTATAGCCTAAAAGAAAACTTATTTGCAAAATCACTTTCAATGTATTAGTGACATTGTTGTTTTCTTTTAGGATTCTTGGTGTTTAAATAAATGACACAATGTTATTTCTGTTACTGATAAATAACACAATGAATTCTTAAAACACCTGGCATATATTTTGATTATGGTAAATATCCAAGCTATTGACCACCATAACTGGTCTCTCTTCTAATGCACAACTTGTGACATCAGAAAAATACATGTATTTCCCATCAATACATTAAAATTTTTACTAACTGAAAAACCAATTTGAATCACTTTCACAAATTTTGGGATTATTTTCTTCACAACTTTTTCTTTCCTAGGAATATTACAGATTCAAGTAGTCAATCTTATTATCATAGAGAGTGATTTCATCTACTTTTGATGAAAATTCACTGCACTGCAGTTCATTACACAGCTGATTTTCAACATTTTTGCCATTCCATTGATTCTTCAGGAAACCATATCATTGTCCAGTAGAAAGGAAGAAATTATTTTATTTGAATCTCCTACCATTACCTTACTAATGATGTATTGTGCAGACAGTAAAATTAACTATTGTCTCGTATTATGTTGCATTCAATCTTTATCATTTGTCTTACTCAACAACAGGAAAAATCATGCAATATGATCACTACCATGTTTATAAATCTTCATTGTCACAGCAGAGGAAAAGCATCATTTCTTTTTTTTTTTTTTTTAATTTATTGTTGGGGATTCATTGAGGGTACAAGAAACCAGGTTATACTGATTGCATTTGTTAGGTAAAGTCCCTCTTACAATCGTGTCTTGCCCCCAAAAGACATGGCACACACCAAGACACCACCCCCCTCCCTCCTTCCCTCTCTCTGCTATTCCCTTCCCCACCCCTCCCTCTGTCTTCCTCTCTCTGCTCTCCCATTCCTCTACCCCCACCATCTCATTGTCATTAATTGTCCTCATATCAAAATTGAGTAAATAGGATTTATGCTTCTCCATTCTTGTGATGCTTTACTAAGAATAATGTGTTCCACTTCCATCCATGTTAATACTGTAAAGTCTCCATTTTTTAATGGCTGAATAGTATTCCATGGTATATATATACCACAGCTTTTTAATCCATTCCTGGGTTGGTGGGCATTTAGGCTGTTTCCACATTTTGGCAATTGTAAATTGAGCTGCAATAAACAGTCTAGTGTAAGTGTCCTGGTGATAAAAGGATTTTTTTCCTTCTGGGTAGATGCCTAGTAATGGGCTTGCAGGATCAAATGGGAGAAAA
>CAUYQV010031395.1:0-12760 GCA_963574575.1 Galagoides demidoff | reverse complement strand
GTTTGAGAGCTATGGATTAGTTTCATAAAAGGGCTGTGTACATTGGATACTTTTTCTTCCATTCCTGAGATACTTTGCTAAGAAGAACATTTTCCAGTTCCATCCATGTAAACATGAAGGAGGTAAAGTCTCCGTTTTTCTTTAGGGCTGCATAGAATTCCATGGTGTACATATACCACAGTTTATTGATCCATTCATGGATCGATGCACACTTGGTCTTCTTCCATGATCTGGCAATTATGAATTGGGTTGCAATAAACATTCTGATACAAACATCTTTATTGTAATGTCAAGGAGTGAGAACTAGTCCTGAGTTCAGCTGATGAGGAGAGATCACAGACACCAAGCAATTTTATGCAGTTTATCACAAAAAAGAAAGAATGAACGTAAAAAAGGAAGTGACACAAAGTGAAAACACGTTCCAGAGAGAGAAGAACAGGTCTCCACAGGTGAAGAGAGGCCTCAGTCTGAGCACACGCTGCCTTTTATAGGCTCACGGCTTGTCCCGCCTTTCTCCTTGCAGGATTGGTTGTTATTTCCTGCCTTTGGAGTGATTGACATGTGGGGGTTACATGGTAGTATCTCTTTATGAAACTTCTCTTTTTCTCTGTACTTAAATGCAATTATGTTGACCCTGTTAAGCTTCTAAGATAGATCCCTAGTCAGCTAAGCCATTTTATTTAACTGGAAGTTCTGAGCAGATGCAAAGTTACTAGATGTTTGTTGTTAATGTTTTAATAAATATAACCTTGATATACTTCTTGCTTGAGGTTCAATTTTGATTCACTTTTGTTGCTTAAGGCGTGCTTAATTTATCTTTTACAAGATAGAGCTGAGAAACAGTCCTGTTTTCTAATACTGCAAGTTCAGACATCTGATGGCTTTCTGTGTTTCTTTTCACTTCTGATGGCCAGCTGATCCAATAGTTCCTGCCCTCAACATTTTAGAGAAACACCTGTCAATACCTACAATGGTTACCAAATAACTTTAAAACATTTTGGTTTCTTTTCTTTTATTTTCCTCTCTTAAATTAACAAGTTAGGTAAAGAAAAGCACTAGCAAACCTTAAGTGCTTTAATTTGTTACAGAGATGGAACTGATCTTTCTACAGGGCTTCAATTTGTGATGTAGTTGGACTGTTTCCTGGGTCATACCACGCTTAAGGTGAAGAATCTCATCCCAAATGTGGGGAGTTCATAAGTGTCACCATTGTTAGACTCCAACAACTGTCCTGAAACTATAAGTGAGCAACCCCAGAGGATAGCTTCTAATATGTTCAGTAAATACTAATTCCATTTAAAAAGTGTATGAATACATGTATAAATGTATGAACTAACTAATTTAACGGTTCTTTGTACCCTAGGTAGAATTTTTGTACTAATCTCTTCCCTTTTTATATTTTCTATGAAAAGCTTTCATTTTAGGAAAGAGACATTTCTACTGTATTGAAGTGTCAGTTCTCTATGCTCATGTGGGTTTTTTCCATCATATTTTGCATTTTTTCATGTTTCTCCTTTGCTATTTTTATGATAACTTAAAAAGCAGCTGCTTATTTTTATTTATTTTCTTTCATTGCTTCAAATCTTAACAGAAAGGCATACATTTTAAAATTATTCATTTTGTTTGGTTGCTTTTGGTAGTTAATAAAATAAAAGTTCGAATTAGCATTTTCTTCTCTTTTGCATATCATTCTTTGTCATTATTATTCTTTTAAATTGAAATGTGTTTAATATTGTTAGGGAGAATTTTCATTAATAATGTCCGTTTTCTTTTTGCAGTAGAAAATTTCATCTGGTATGCTTCTCTTATAAAAAATATTCAGACCCCAAATATGTGTGTATGTAAGATAACTTTATTTTCTACATTAGATTTTTTTGTTTGGCCAAAGGAAACAACTTTATAAAGTTTTACTATAATGCACAACTTTCATGATACTGACACTATTAGAGTTGGGTTTTCAACTTCAGAAATCCAAATAAAAATGAGTGAAGCAAAAAATGATATGTATAACAATACTCTCCATATGATTAACCAACGATATTTTAAAATATGTTGTAAACAAAAGAAGTTTTTCCCTTTTTATTATATTTCATCTTGATTAAAAGTTTAAGATGAGGAATTGTTTGTAGGGTTTATTGATTTGCACATTTTATTACTTTAGAAACTAGGAACTGAAATCTAAAGACAGCAGATATTATACCTATAAAAATCAAAAAGGCATAGTCATTATACTGAAATAAAAGATTTGAGAATAAAACTTTTAAATAAATTTGACATATCTCACCTAATTTATAGTTCTCCCATAAATAGAATCATTTGTGAAAATTATATCCACAAATTTAGAAACACTGTAAATATAATCTATAAAAATACAATCTATTAATATACTATTTTAATTTACAAAATTGACTACTACATTTTAAAGTCTCTGTATTGCTATAAAGGATATTGGTTTAAAAATCAAGCATAATGTGGTATTAATAATTGCTGACATTTAAACTGTTTTTTATTAAATAAATGAATCCTTACTTAAACATGTATTTTATTTATACTTACTATTTTAGTATCATCATCAGTGTATACAAGGAAAAGTCTAAGCATGATCATGCATGGAAACATGGGGTATGACAAAAAAACATGGTAAAGCTTTATTTTAAAATTCTTTTTTAAAATTTCTTTATTATTTTTGAAAATAATGTCCTTGAACAATAATGTAATTGGACATTGCCAGAGACAAGAAGCTGACTGCAGGGTCCATTAGCCCATTTGTGGAGGCTGTTTCTTTTCCTAATGTGGCCTGTGACATATCACACTAATATCTCAAGCCTCACATGTCCTTTACCTTGTGACTTTCTAGGCTCATAAAATGCAAACATTTTTTAAATTAGTTATTTTATTTCCAAACATTGTGGTATCTCTTTCCTGGGGTTAATTCTGAATCTCATAATTAACTTATGGCCACTGCTATAATAACTGACAACTCTCACAATATCCCTGAAATATCCCCATTGGTACTTTGGCAAGGAAAAGGAAAACCTAATACATCAACACAGCTATGTTTTAAATAAATGTTTGTAAGAATTTTGATAGGAAATCTATTTTTTTCCCTATTTATTTATGTTTTAGGAGGCAGGCCAGTAAATAGAATGATAATATCAAGGTCATCAGGAAACTTTTTTAAAATTTTGGATTAATGTAAGGATACGTACCGTTGGGTTACATTGTGTTTGTTAGGCAGCTTCCAAGTTGTAGTTGAGTCCTTCACTGGAGAGGCATGCCTTTAGTTCCAGAAGGGTAAACCATACTGGGATCCTTGCCCTTGGTTCTGTAAATAAGATTGCATTAGAAGACAGTCCCACCTGTTCAGTATGTGTTGCCTGTGGTTGACTTCATGCTACACACAGATAGCAGCAACAGAGACCACATAGCCATGGAGCTTAAATATTGCTGTCTAGCCATTCCCTGCTGTCAGGCTTCTACTTGTAGTCATTATAAGGACTTGGTTTTTATTACATTAATAAATCAAATGAGAAGCCAGTTGCTTAATTCTTACTCTTTTCATGTCCTTGGGGTTATGATAAGGGTTTTGAGCTTATTCTATGTTTTATAACAATTCTTCAAAGATTTTTAATTAGGAAAGTGGTCAGAAGGATGACTGTAGCTCTTCTGTGGAGCACATATTGTGAGAAAGCCAGCATGAGGGTGCTGGGAGTGATTAGATTGTTTAAGAGTAGATGAAGTAGAGTAGATAGAGGCTTCATGAAAGAAGACAACATTGGGAAGAAGGATCATGCAGTCAATGGAAATTACTAATAAATAGAATAGCATGATGAGAGAAAGTTAAAAATTAAGAATGTCTCTTAGGTTTATGACTTAAGCAGTTGGTGATGTACAATGAATATAAGAATTCAAGGAGGCAATTCCAAATGTCTATGTCTCTATTTTTGTGCCAGTACCATGATGTCTTGACAACTATGGCTTTATAGTACAGTCTAAAATCTGGTATACAAAGCCCCTGGCTTTGTTTTTATTACTAAGAATTTGCCTTAGCTATACTGGGTTTTTTTTGGTTCCATACAAAACGTAGAATCATTTTTCCCAAATCTTGAAAGTATGATGTTGGTATTTTAATAGAGATGGCATTGAATAGGTAGATTGCTTTGGGAAGTATGGACATTTTAACAGTGTTGATTCTTCCCAGCCATGAGCATGGTATATTCTTCCATTTGTTAATATCCTCTGCTATTTCCTTTCTTAGGGTTTCATAATTTTCTTTATAGAGGTCCTTCCCTTCCTTTGTTAGGTATATTCCCAGGTATTTTGAATCAAATAGAAAACCAGGAAATGAAACTAACATCTTACAACCATCTAATCTTCGATAAACCAAACAAGAACATGCCTTGGAGGAAAGACTCCCTACTTAATAAATGGCACTGGGAGAACTGGATATCCACATGTAAAAGACTGAAACTGGACTGACACCTTTCCCCACTCACAAAAATTGATTCAAAATAGATAAAGGACTTAAATTTAAGGCAGGAAACAATAAAAATCCTCAAAGAAAGTATAGGAAAAACACTGGAAGGTATTGGCCTGTGGAAAGACTTCATGAAGAAGACGGCTGTGGCAATGGCAACAACAACAAAAAAACCAAATGGGACTTAACTAAACTGATAAGCTTCTGTACAGCTAAGGAGACAATAACCAAAGCAAATAGATAGCCTACACAATGGGAAAGGATATTTGCATATTTTGAATCAGACAAAAGCTTGAGAACTAGGATCTATAGAGAACTCAAATTAATCCACATGAGAAAAGCCAACAATCCCATTTATCAATGGGCAAGAGACATGAATAGAATCTTCTCTAAAGAAGACAGACAAATGGCAAACAAACATATGAAAAAATGTTTATCATCCCTAATTATTAGAGAAATGCAAATCAAAACCACCCTGAGATAATGTCTAACCCCAGCAAGAATGCCCCACGTCACAAAAATCTCAAAACTGCAGATGCTGGCGTGGATGTGGAGAGAAGGGAACACTTTTCCACTGCTGGTTGGACTGAAAACTAATACAACCTTTTTGGAAGGGAGTATCGAGAACCCTCAAAGAACTCAAGCTAGACCTCCTATTTGATCCTGCAATCCCATCTGCATCTACCCAGAAGGAAAAAAATCCTTTTATCATAAGGACACTTGCACTAGACTGTTTATTGCAGCTCAATTTACAATTGCCAAAATGTAGAAACAGGCTAAATGCCCACCAACCCAGGAATGGATTAACAAGCTGTGGTATATGTATACCATGGAATGCTATTCAGCCATTAAAAACATGGAGACTTTATGGCCTTTGTATTAATGGAAGTGGAACACATTATTCTTAGTAAAGCATCACAAGAATAGAGAAGCATGAATCCTATGTACTCAATTTTGATACAAGCACAATTAGTGACAAGGAGAGGGGGTGAGCAGAGAGAGGAAGAAGGAGGGAGGAGTGGGGAAGGAATTAGCAGAGAGAGGGAAGGAGGGAGGGAGGTGGGTCTTGGTATGTGCCACACCTTTGGGAGCAAGACATGATTGTAAGAAGGACGTTACCTAACAAATGCAATCAGTGAAACCTGGTCTCTTGTACCCTTAATGAATCCCCAACAATAAATTAAAAAAAAAATTCAAGGAGGCAGAAATGGAAGGAAACATCTGAGAGTTACTGTCCTATAGAAGAGAAAAAGTTTGAAAAGACTAGGAAGGAAATATTGATAAAGAAATTGAGAGATTTTAGATGCATATGTTGTAATAATAGCAGCTGAGAGAAGGGTGGACCCCACTTCAGATGTAATTAATTAATAGAAATTTATTAGGAATTTAATACACCCGCAGGTGCACCTACAGGGGGCTGTTGTGGTGGGCCAACAAGCAACCACGAATGGCAAAAGGCTTATATACTGTGATTATTGCAAAAGCAAGCAAGCTGTACCAAAGCTGAATCATTGTGGTTACAGCACAATTCAGCACAGCTTCAGGGGTCACAAGGTAAGGGTACATGCATTAGTTCATAGCAACTCAGCACAACCCAAAGGTCATAAGGCAGGGGCACATACATTTGCTTATAAAAAGTTATGCCACTCAGGGTGGGGGTACATGCTGACTTAGGTTACATTAACTCACAAATCACAAGATACAATTAAAAGGGGTGCAGAGCAGGGGTACATAGTTCAATATAAGTTCAGAAAGTTTTCAAAGAACTCAGGACTTTCCATCTAGGGCTCAACCCCTCCCTGTGTTCACCCCTCTCTGCATACTTCCTTAACTTCAGGCTGCTTCTCCACCCTTGAGGGCCTGGGACTAAAAGGCTTAGGAGAGGTTTCCTTTTCAAGGGTAGGGGGCTTATTCCCCACTGGCCTTAGCGGAGATCAAGGGTCTGGGTTATCACACATAACAGGAGAGTAGAATCAGAAAAAGCGGGCCATAGCCACTCAATGGTTAGGGTCTCTACAGAAAAAGATGGCAGCCCTGAGCTCCATAATTACAGCCCTGGGGTTAGGAGGGGTTCCTTTGGAGAGATATTGGAATTGGAGAGAAGGAGGACTGGTACAATAAACATAAAAGGGGTGGAGAGTTAGGGATTTGCAGACAACTGATTTGAATGCTCTATAAATTCAAAAACAATCTTCTCAAAATGGAATGCTCCTTTACCAGAGTACTCATGAGCCCAAAGCAATGTTTATCACTCAAAGTTGACGTTTAACTTTATTTAACATGAGAAGAAACATAATAAATCATCTTAAAACTCCTTGTAGTGATGCATCATTTTCTAGTTTACAAGATACATATATCTCAGAATGTCTGAACGTTATAAAGTAGCAACTGAAACTTTGAATATTGTCTTTGAGTCTTCATAAATGAGGGTTAATTCAATTTTTAAATTAATTTTTTGTTAATTCAATAACAATTGTTAGAATGAAAATAACAGCAGAATATATATCAGATGAATCTTCAGTCACAAAACAGAAAATTCTCTAAATAAAAGTTGTCCTAAGACATGCTAAAGTTGGAATACCCTTTTGTAAGAGTCCTACTTATTTGCAGTACATTTTTATTTTTGCGGTTTTTTTTGGTTGGGTTTGAACCTGCCACCTCTGGCATATGGGACCAGCGCCCTACTCCTTTGAGCCACAGGCACTGCCCACTACATTTTAACCTTGTGAGGAAGTATTATAAATATTGGCTAATTATTAAAACAAAAATACTCTTTTCTGTTCACATAATTCTTTTAAAATGATTATTTTATAAATTCTAAGAATCTAGTAAGATATGCCCCTTTTGCTGGCTGAAGTGTACTCCTAAGACATGCACTCTTTGATATCCTACAAATGCCCGGGTTTTGAGGACGACACTAACACTAAGCTTCAAATATTAGGTGACGGCTCAGTGCCTGTGGCTCAATGGGCTAGGGCACCAGCCATGTACACCTAAGGTGGCAGGTTCGAATCCCTAGCCCGGACCCGCCAAAGAACAATGGTGGCTGCAACCAAAAAAAAATGGCTGGGCATTGTGGTGGGCACCTGTGGTCCCAGTTACTTGGGAGGCTGAGGCAGGAGACTCACTTGAGCCCAGGAGTTGGAGGTTGCTGTGAGCTGTGATGCCATCGCACTCTACCCAGGGGTATAGCTTGAGGCTCCGTCTCAAAAAACAAACAAACAAACAAAAAAAAAAAACCCAAATATTAGGTGACAATGAACAAATCCCACTGAAAAGATTTTGCTTAAGTAGTTGAGGTCTGTACTTTGGTAGATAAGATTCACACATTTTTAGGGAGGAAACACACTACATGCCTTTACCTTAGTTACAATATGCTCTCATTCTTTTAGAGCAGGAAAGTAAATTAAACGTTAACTATATTTTAAAACTTACCTTAAATGTAAGCCCAGAATCATCTCTGGTTTAAATATGTGTAGCCCTTCATAAACGCTGCAGTAGCACAAGCACTTGCCACCAGCGCATCTCTGACAATTTGCTGATCTGCGTTGGGTGACGGCGCCCTGGCTAACACAGCCATTTTCCACTTAGCTGAGTAGCGTCAGAGGCAGAGCAGAGACGCTATTTATTTCAGTGTCACCTATAGTTAAGGTTACGTCAGAATTTCCATTATGATCCTGTCTTCAAAGCTTTATAATGTTATAATCACAAAGTGAATCCAAATCTCTCTCTAAGGGATTATCAAGCAACAAGGTGTTAGAAAAAGTAGACAAAATATTCAGGGAAAAGGCAGTATTCCAGCCTTAAAAGGAATTCCATTTCACCAAGCCTATAACGAATTTTTGAAAAAACAATGATCTGTACTTCTGCGGAAATAGGCTGAGGAGAGAAATGTCCACAGTAACTCAGACAGGACGAGATTCTTTGGAAATGGTGTTTTCAGCTTCCCAGTCAAGGTTACCCAGGCTCTATTTCTCCCTTCAATCCTCTGTGCAATATTTTTAGACCAATTTATCTGCAGGAAATTTTTACTGTGTGCACATTTATACCCAGTCTCTATAGAATGTTCTACTCTTGATTTTTCCTCTTTACTCTGTCAGCAATTCTACACTTAAATTTTTTATCCTTAAATAAAGGAGAGATGTTTTCACCAAGCATGGCAAATACGCAAACACTGAATTCCTCTCGCACTTAGTACTGTTGCCCCCACCCCCCAAAAATGCCAGAAGTGTTTCTATGGAACATGTTAATTTCTTATGAGAAATAGCAAATCCTCAAGTGGACATTAGCACTGATAAGAATTCTATGGACCTCTTTTATCATTCCCTTAGAGATTTAGTTCACCTCCACGTGGCGTTTTCTGAGGGGCTTTGTCAGGTATGGAAATGTCTGTCCATTTCAGCGAATCTTGTGCATATTACAGATCACTGCCTGGTATCTGTACTCTCGTTATCACTTTGAGAAGATCTTTCTTTCTCTTTTCTTTGATTTTCCTATCCCATCATTTTCTAGTATCTGTAACACTAAGACTAGATGGGATCACACCCCAAATGTCAAGAAGAATGAGAAAAATGGCTTGTAGAATTTGACATCTAGAATATACTTGATAATTTTCAAGAAGATTTCTCAGAGAATAGCAAGGAAAAGAACTAGATTCTCAATGAATAAAGAATGGACGGCCTGTACAAAAGTAATAAATAGTAACATACAGCTATTTCTTCTATATGCCTGAACAAAAAGTGGCATTTGAAGGTATTCAAGATAAAAATACATAACATTGGAAGGGAATAATTAGGGGACTTTATCCTGTTAGTAGGCTATGGGAAAAAAACAGAGAGAAAAGAGAGATCAAGATATCGGTTGTATGCTCATATCCTTGGGTTGCGTGTGGGCGGGTTGGTGGCGGCGGTGTGTGTGTGTGCGCGTGTGTATGTGGGCGTGTGTCTCCTAATCTGCATTCTCTCTGCAGGACAGCCTATGTTAACAATATACGTGCAAGCAATTTAACTGAGGTATCATTTTAAGAAGCTGAGAGCGGAAACAAGAAAAATCAGAGCAGGAAAGAGGAAGATTTTGATGTAAGAGTCTTTTTCAGGTCATTTGTATCAACCCTGGAGGATTAATACAGGAAGCTTTGAGAAATTCTGAGGATGATTTCCAAAATTAAGCATTTGGGATGTGGGAGAGTCGAATGTTTATTAGTTCAAATTCTTCAGTATTTGTGGGGGTTCCTGGGGGATTAATTCTTCTACATGGCCTGGCTATGGTTGCACTGGGTTCAGCATACTCTTATATGTAGAAGAGACTGCCCAGGAGTGCAGAGGGCAGGGGCTGGAAGCCTGGAGTAATCTGAGTTCACACAGCTGCAGCTGTGGCTGACATCAGGCAGCGCAGGACCAGATGGTCAGTTACGTGAGTATGGCTGAGACAGGTAAAATGGGGGAGAAGAGCAAAGAAAGGACAAAATATAACAGAGTAGTCTTGGAAACGTGATAGACTTTTGGAAGAATGGAAAATGGGGATAAGGAAATTACCTACTTCTTCTCCATGACCTTTGAATTTGGGTCAGTGGGAAAAGGCTCATTCTGGTAGAGAGGACGTCATTACAAGTGGTGCTGGGAAGACAAAAAACAATTTCCAGATAAGCCTTAGACACATATGTAAGAACAGAGTTAAGGGGTGAACATTTAGTGAGGGTCACATGTCACCTGGGAAAGTGCTAATAGTTACAATGGCACTAATGAGAGAAATATTTTCTATTCAAAGGAAAAATCTAAGGAAGATTGAATATGGAGAAAGGAGGGAGAATTTGTTAGAAAAAGATTTAATTGTTCACTGTTGAAGATAAACAACGAAGAACAGAAGAAACTGCTGCGTGTCGGGTGCTGATATATTCTGGCCTCACCACCCAGTGTGCTGCTGTAATTACTCTTATTTTATCTGGAGGCGCTTTGGCCAGAGGCACTTGCAGAGTGTGAATGCAGGTCTGCCCGCCCATCAAGGCTGAACTAGCTCCCTTTACCACCTTCATGCCTTGGCGGCCAGCAGTAGGTTGATTATCAGGCTGCAACTAGGTCATTTCTGGGCAGAGAGCGTTGGCAGCAGGAAGACAACGCTGACCTGTTACTGTTTACTGCTGGTTCATCAGGCATGTTCAAAGAAGCAGCCAGAAGAAGAGCCCCTCCAGCCTGGTCATGTTGGGAGGTGAAGGAGAACTGGAGGAGATAGAGTCAGAGAGAGGATTCAGACCGGGGAAAGCGGGCCCTGCGTCTAAAACAAGCGGCACAGACACAGACAGGCTACAGCCAGACTGTTGGACGTGCTATTTGGAGAAGCAAGGCAGAAAGAAGTTCTTAAACATTGATGTCGGGAAAGATGTTTGGGCTACTCTCTTCCCACTACACCATGTATGAGTCAGAAAGCATCTCTGAGCGCTCACTGACAGGCATCTAGGTACCACCAGGACAGAAACACTCTTTCCTAAACTATTTTCTAGTAAGAAGGAGAAATATAAACAAATGCTAAAGAAACTTGTGATAGATGGCATCATAGAAATGTACAGTGTATTACGGCTATAATTTAGGGTTCTTCCCTAGTCTGAGGAATTAGACAGGTAACTCTAGGGCTGGCATTTGTGAGTTTTGTGACAGTGATAATTCGTTTAATTTTCTCATGTTCTTTATTTACATGAAAGATAAGGCTACTAGGGTCAAATCACTCTACAAACATTTCCAGATTAAAATGTTATGATTATTTTGTAAGGAAAAAACAATTTAAAACATAGGCATGAGAAAATGATTTAAAATCATATTCAGCAAGAAAAATTCATTGTTCCTAGCACAGGGGCAGAAATTCACTCAAATCAGCAAACTGAAGCTGAATTTATTGAAAACAATGCTTCTGCCAAAATCTGACAGATGCGTCACGGACACCTCCTAAGCTGTCATTGGTTTACCAGTCACCCAAAGCAATCATTTCTGATAGGTCTGCTTCAACACAAAGATGTTGTTTGGGATCCTGACCTTATTAGGGAATAGCAGACAGAGCAAGACAGAAGCACAGAGGCAATGTGGGTTGTCAAAGCCTTGTCAGAACTGCTAAGTATAGGACACGTTAAGATGTGTCCCCCAGTCCTGGGATTTTGCATTTATTGATATTAAGAGCATGAGATGCTTTGTTTTCAATCAAAAGAAATGTTAAATAATAATGATAGAAATTTCTAAAAAGCATAATGAAACCCCTGTACATTGTGAAAGTCTTGCCTGTGAAAAATCCCCCGGAGCATCAGACAAGTAAAATACTACCAAATTCTATTTCTAGACCAAATTTTTCTTGTCTGTAGGGAACAGTTGTCAAATGGTTCCTTGACTAACATTTAGACAAAGTCGTAGAGTCTAGTGATAACTTTTAATTAGTAAAGTCAGCTGAGTAAATGCTAGTTGACTTTGAATAAAACCAAACAGCACTCCTAATACATTGCATTCTAGATGCATTCTGTGACAGGAAACTAGAAAAATAAAGGATACAGAAACTAACAATAACCCGTAATTTTAAGCACCCTAGAAGTAATGTTTTAGTGACAGAAATTAAACAGAATGAAATGGGTTGAATAGAAGAGCTTCTATCTGTAGTCATTCATATAGTAAGATTGGGGGGGGGGGAGTTAGGCAGCTAGGTAGACACCAACGACCTTACAATTTCTTCTGAGAAAATGAAGTACAGTAATAAATTCCTTAATGGCAAGGTAATTTCAATTAAATGTTTTATGAAAAAGTAGGCATTTTTTGTCTTTAAGTGTCCTTAACTGAATTCTGTCAAAAGTTTCTACGTATCTAATACCAAACACTAGAATCAGTGTTTCTAAAATATACCAGAAATTCTGCTCAGAAATTCAGATATAAGAACTCATACTCCTAGATTTAAGTTACTACTTTTATCTCACTACTCAAAATACACATTATTATTCAAGTTTACTTTTGTGTGACTGTTAGTTAGGGCACATGTTAGTTATGCTGCATTCTTAATTTTGGAACTTTTAACATTTACCAACATGATATTTAATTTCTTCACCAAAAAATTTGAAAATGTCTATTTTAGAGCTTTTCATGCAGTTTCCCTATTTTATTTAGAAATGAAGTGTATTGGCTCGGCGCCTGTGGCTCAATCGGCTAAGGCACCAGCCACGTACACCTAAGGTGGCGGGTTCGAATCCCCAGCCCGGGCCCGCCAAACAACAATGATGGCTGCAACCAAAAAATGGCCGGGCGTTGTGGTGGGCGCCTG
>CAUYQV010031392.1:0-17414 GCA_963574575.1 Galagoides demidoff | reverse complement strand
TACCTAATAAAGGAATTGCAGGGTCAAAGGGCAGGTCTATTTTTAGTTCTCTAAGTGTTCTCCAGATGTCTTTCCAAAAGGAATGTATTAGTTTACATTCCCACCAGCAGTGTAGGAGTGTTCACTTTTCTCCACATCCACGCCAGCATCTCTGGTTTTGGGATTTAGTGATATGGGCTAATCTTACTGGAGTTAGGTGATATCTCAGAGTAGTTTTGATTAGCATTTCTCTGATGATTAAGGATGGTGAGCATTTTTTCATATATCTGTAGGCCGTGTGCCGATCTTCAGAGAAATTTCTCTTCTGTTCAGCTCATTTCTTGGACACATCTCTCAGAAAGTCCAGACTGGTTGACAATGAAGCAGCAGTCTTCATCTAAAAACAAACACAAATCTCTCATTTTGGCAGTGAGGTCAAAGCCATGTCTGTTTTGGAGGCCATTAAGGAATCTTTTTTTTTTTTTGGAGACAGAATCTCACTGCTACCCTTGGTAGAGTGCTGTGGCTTCACAGCTTAAGCAACCTCAAACTCTTGGGCTCAAGTGATCCTCTTGCCTCGGCCTCCCAAGTAGCTGGGACTACAGGCACCTGCCACAACACTAAGCTATTTTTAGAGATGGGGGTCTTGCTCTGGCTCGGGCTGGTCTTAAAGTCCTGAGCTTAGACAGTCCACCCACCTCGGCCTCCCAGACTGCTAGGATTATAGGCGTGAGCCACCGTGCCCAGTCACCCTTAAGAAATCTACTTGGTCTTATAGTTAAAAAAAAATGTAGAGAAGATCGCACGTCTCTGAGTCCTGTCCTGATCCCTATAACTTTCCAGCGCGGTGAGAAGTGGGATTAAGATGGGATTTTTTGGGGAGGCCTGACGTGTGTTTTTATTGGAATGGTAGAGGAGGGCCATGTTTATATTAGGAGACAGACAGGTGAAAGAGTACAGGTGCTTGTCCAGTTGGTGGGTAGGCAAGAATGTGTTTTATTTTCTGTACAATTTGAACATTTCAAATAAGCCTAATTTGTCTCTTTTAGTATTTTGGTGGTCTTAATATTTTAAAAATTAATTTGAAGTCAATAAGACTGAATTTCAAAAGATTTTAAAGGTAATATTAGGAGGTTATATGGGTGTAAATCTTTTTTAAATTTTAATTTTTTCAGGCCACTTACTGAAAAGGTAAAAAAAACTTTCTGTAGTGTGAGTTTTCAGAACATTAAGCAAAATTTAGAACTATTATAGAAATGGCAATTTTATGATCTTTATTTTTATTTATTTATTTGAGACAGAGTCTCGAGCTGTCACCCTGGGTAGAGTGCTGTGGCATTGTAGCTCATAGCAACCTTTAACCTCCAACTTCCAACTCGAGCTCAAGCGATCCTCTTGCCTCAGTTTTTCTATTTTTAGTAGAAATGGGTCTTGCTTTTGCTCAGGCTGGTCTCAAACTCCTGAGCTCAAGCAATCCACCTGCCTTGGCTTCCCAAAGTGCTAGGATTACAGGCGTGAGCCACCATGCCAAGACTGTTTGATGATCTTTAAATATTTGAATTTAAATAATTTTTAAAAAATTACCAGCTATAGAGTTGTAATTGTAGAAAAGTAAATAAGGGGACAGTGGTTAACTTTTACTAACCAAATGAGAAATAGGAACCAGAGAGAGACAGAAATTGTCAAAGAGTGAGGAAGAAAGACTTGAAGGAATGGAACCTCTGACCATTTTTGTTGTGGTGGCAAAAGTTAAGCTTTTGAAGGATGTTTAAGTAAAAGGTGTCATTTTTAGTCATTGAGAGTCATTAAGTTGGTACTGAGGCCCAGCTATGATAGAGAAGATGAGGTGCTTAGAGTGGGTATTGGGCAGGCCAGAGGAGAGAGGCCATCTTTACTTTTAGTGTGACTGCCCTGAGAGTTGAGAGTATAGTCTTCAATCCAGACATCCTTAGAGGAGGTCAGGGAGTGGGACCCAGGGCCCAATTGAGAGGGATTTGTGCCTTAGAAGTGGGAGTTTGGGCTCGGCGCCTGTGGCTCAAGCGGCTAAGGCGCCAGCCACATACACCTAAGGTGGCGAGTTCGAATCCCCAGCCCGGACCTGCCAAACAACCATGACGGCTGCAACCAAAAAATGGCCGGGCGTTGTGGTGGGCGCCTGTGGTCCCAGCTACTTGGGAGGCAAAGGCAGGAGACTCGCTTGAGCCCAGGAGTTGGAGGTTGCTGTGAGCTGTGATGCCATGGCACTCTACCCAGGGGGATAGCGTGAGGCTCTGTCTCAAAAAAAAAGAAGTGGGAGTTGGTTTGGAGATGGATAGAGAAAAAGGGTGTCTTTTAAGTCTAAGAGTGTTGTGGTGGAAGAAGGAATAGGGGAGAGGAGAATATAGGGATTTGGGATGGCGGGAGGTATAGGAACAGTGGTTTCACTGACTTTCCACAGATCTTGGGCTGGTCAGAAGGAGCCATCAGGTTTCGGGATCACTAGGTTAGGAGTTTTGTATGGTGGGGGAGGTGGGTCAGAGAATGTGGTTTATTAGTAAACGACTAATAGTTGGTTGGGTCCCTTTATAGCATAGGATTTAAGGGGGTATTGAGGTCGGTTTGGGAGATGTGAAGGGGTGGTGGTAGAGGAAGGCACTGTGTAAATGTTCTGTCGTGAGAGGTCACAGGACAGAGTTAAATACCGGAAGTTTTGTAAATTGGGTAGTGTCAATTGAAAAGGATCTAAGGCATTTTTCAGTTTGGAATGAATCTTCTAGGTTAAAGGTGACATGAACTCTGAGGCTGTCCCTGAGAGAGTGTGTGGAGGAGAAACGGAGGCAGGAGGGGAGGTTGGGGGTTTAGGAGTTGGGGAGTGAATGGAAGCAGAAGGTTCTGGAGGCAGTTAGGCAAAAGGTAGGGGACAGAATTTCAGTCAGTGGGACTGAAATCTGAGTCAGAGGTGGAAGGTTGAGATGGTGGCAGTTCATTCAGAAGGAGATTTGAAAGGTGGTACAGGTCTGGCAGAGTGAAGGATGACCCTGAAGGAAGAAGAAAACTTGAAGATAGGGGACCTCAGACCACTTGCCATTGTAAGTTATGAAATGTTGAAGATCACTGAGAATATTTCAATCTAAAGCACTCTTCTCGGGTTATTGCTTCCCATCATCTCCTGTATGTTGGGGCCAGGCAGTGCTATGGAGGTGGTTTTGATTGTCCTTTTAAACCTAGGCTACCAAGGTTTTTGAGGAGACTGCCCAGTGGCAGGTTTTAGGAGGCAACTGAATAGCCGCTGCCCACCGTGTGAGGTAAGGAGTAGGAGTGGGCAGAGGCTCGCCGTGGGTGGGGAGGCAGGTGTCCCTGCATCACCAGAAAGCCGAGAGGACAAAGTCCTGAGAATTCCAATCCTGTCCCTTAGGTGTCTCTGAGGGAAGGTGTTGGGGAGATTGGGACACTAATCTCAGATTCCCAGGGAAATCCCAACCTAGGGCTAGGACTTTTAGAGGAGTCAGTGAAAAGAGGAAGAAATGAATGGAGGAGGAATGGAAAATCTTGGAGAAAGATGGGGAGAGGAGGGGTAGGAGGCCCCTTGCTCTAACTTGCCAGAGTCCTAAGGAATTAGTGTGTGGTGGTGGGTGGAAGGAGGGCTGCAGTAAGGGTCTGGCATGGTCCTTGGACTGGTGGCATTGTCTCCTTTCTCGGTCATCGTACCATAAAGATGAGAGGTTCTGGCATAGAATTGGGGTGAGAGTCCACAAGAAAGGAGAGGAGGCCAGTCCAGGGACAAGGTAAGACTTTAATAGAGGGGAGGTGGAGAACTGGAGACTGGCCAGGTGTCAGCTCCTTTCAGCTATATTGTAATCTTTTGGGGCCACTGTCGTATTTGCCATCCATTGTTGGTGGAAACATCATGTGACATGTGACTTTTTTCCCCCTAACTAGAGTGTAGGCTTTGTGGAAGCAAAGATGTCTCTTTTACTTACCGTTATGTCTTAAGCATGTAACGTATTTTTGAATGAATGGATGTAGAGGCAGTGTACCTCCTCCCCCATTGCTCCCCATGCAGCCAGGGAGACACATACCTGTGTAGTACACAGTGGCTTATCAGGCCACTTATCATGCCATGGTGTAGCAGAAAGTAACTGAAAAAATGTTTCACGAGTGTTTAATGAGGTAAATATTTTAACTAGGTGGTTACAATCGAAAGTTTGACACATAAAGCGGTAAATGGTAAAAATTACTTAGCTAGAATTTAATGCTGAATAAATGAGACCTCAATGGTATTAATTTGTATTTTCATTTTGAAAAGTAGCCCAGAAAAACAAGTCAAGGCATATAGTTTTCTAAATTTAAAACAGTTATATATAATATGCTTATAGATTTATTTTAAGTATTAGGTTGAACCATATGTAATTGCTATTGTCATGCCCAAATATTAGCTATTTATTATGTAGTATTTTAATTTTCCAATATAGATAAAATTGTTTATTTTTTTTGAAGGGGGAATTATTGTTTGTTCTTATTCTTCCGTTTTCCAGTACGCACTGCCTCTTCAGCTGGTGAACAACCAAACCATGACCACCTGGATGGAGATCTTCCGAACTATTATTGACAGGACTGTTCCTCCTGTACGCAAAAGCTCTGTGCCTAAGAAGATTTGGGGAAACTTGGGTTTGGAATATTAGTGATAGATTGATTCATTATTTGAGCCTGCTATGTGGAAAAAAATTATTACTGTAATAAAATAAATAATTATAATATATATTCATTTTTAGAAAGCTCAGATGAACAAAAATAATAATTTAATTCCACTAACATTAAGTGGTACACACCATTTTCAAAACTTGATATTCTTTTTTTCCTTCTTTATTCTATATGCAACCATATTTTATTTATAAAAATAGTATATGCTACTATTTTGAAGTTCATTTCCCACTTAAAATTTATTGTAAATATTTTTTATTTTTTGTGATTGTACATATTTTTATACTGTCTTTTTGTCAAATGCTTCATTTGCTGGGTATTGAGATTATTTTAATTTTTTAGTGTTTTAACTATAATAATGTAGTTAAGTCTTTGTGCACATACATAATTTTTTTTTTTCCATTAAAGTAATAGAAGTGTTTAAGGCTCTTGACTGTAAAGTGCTCTCCAGAAAGGGTGTGCTGATTTATGCTTTAATAATCCGAAACTGGGAGTGCTTGTTATGAGTTCACACTTAATTCTAAATTTATCTATTTGATAGGTAAAAGATAGTGTCTCTTTTGATTCACATCAGTGATGTTATTTTTCATTGATCAAATTAATCTTATGTATTTTAAAATGTTAGCTTTTTGGCTTGGTGCCTGTGGCTCAAGTGGCTAAGGTGCCAGCCACATACACCTAAGGTGGCGGGTTTGAATCCAGCTCGGGCCCGCCAAACAACAATGATGGCTGCAACCAAAAAATAGCCAGGTGTTGTGTCGGGCGCCTGTGGTCTCAGCTACTTGGGAGGCAGAGGCAAGAGACTCGCTTGAGCCCAGGAGTTGGAGGTTGCTGTGAGCTGTGATGCCATGGCACTCTACCCAGGGGGATAGCTTGAGGTTCTGTCTCAAAAAAAAAAAAAGTTAGCCTTTCTTAAAATGTACAATATTATTTCTGTTGTTCATATCTTGAGACAAAGATATTGAGGTTTAATTTATATATGTAAATGCACAGAATTTAGTGGATTTTGACAAGCGTCACTTGGCTTACTGTCACCCAGATCAAACTGTGGAAACTTTTTGTCATCTCAGAGTTTCCTCAAGGGCCCATTGTGTTTTGTATATTCTTTTCAACTTTATTTGGGCCTTCTGAAGATAGGAGATAAATGTGAAAAACACTACTGGTTAGTTGAAATTTATTTTGCTTATTTAATTCCTGCCTAGCAATTTATAAAGTAGAAATTTGTATTTGTATGGCATCTAACTTCACATGTAATGACTTGACCTATACCAAAATGTATTCTGCCTTTGTTATTCACATAAATCCTTTGCAGAAATTTAATCTGTGTGACTTTCTCCTGCTAGGAGACTCTGCAAATTGATGAGGATGATAGACCAGAACTGATATGGTGGAAGTGTAAGAAGTGGGCCCTGCATATTGTAGCTCGCCTCTTTGAACGGTAAGTCTCTGTTTGTTATATTTATGATCCTTTGCTCGTTATTTCAGTATTAGATATATTAAAATTGGTTAGTTCCCTTGATTCTCTCTATACCTGCAGGGGTGTCCAGCCTCTGGGCCACATGCAGATTATTTGAATACTGTTTGGCTTATTTGTGGTGTCAGTTATTGCAAAAAGTATGCATAGGCCTTTTTCTTTTCTTTTTTTTTTATGACAGAGTCTCACTATGTCACCCTTAGTAGAGTGCCATGGCCTCACAGCTCACAGCAACCTCAAACTCTTGGGTTTAAGTGATTCCCTTGCCTCCGCCTCCCAAGTAGCTGGGACTACAGGCAGTGTTCTAGCACCTGCCACAAAGCCTGGCTATTTTTAGAGATGAGGTCTTGCTCTTGCTCTGGCGCAGGCTGGTCTCGAACCTGTGATCTCAGGCAATCTGCCTGCCTTGGCCTCCCAAGTGCTGGGATTACAGGCATGAACCACCGTGCCCAGCCTTGGACTTTGTTTTTTCTTTTTTCTTTTTTTCTTTTTCTTTTTTTTTTTTTTTGAGACGGAGCCTCAAGCTATCCCCCTGGGTAGAGTGCCATGGCATCATAGCTCATAGCAACCTCCAACTCCTGGGCTCAAGCGAGTCTCTTGCCTCCGCCTCCCACGTAGCTGGGACCACAGGCGCCCGCCACAACGCCTGGCCATTTTTTGGTTGCAGCCATCATTGCCGTTTGGTGGACCCGGGCTGGGAATTCGAACCTGCCACCTTAGGTGTACGTGGCTGGCGCCTTAGCTGATTGAGCCACAGGCGCCTAGCCGACTTTGTTTTTTCATTCATCAGCTTTCATTAGTGTGTGTGTATTTACTGTGTGGCCCGAGACAATGCATTTTTCCAGTGTGCAGCTGAAAAAAAAGGTTGGACACCCCTGATTCTACAGTATATAATTATTTATCTTTAAAGACATAGGGCAAAGAGTTACACTCTGTTTAAAGTAGGCTTAATTGTCTATCTCTCGCTTTGAGATCATAATGGAGTTAGCAGCCTTCTCTGAGTCTTTTCTATTTTGTGAGAAACATGAAAAATAATATTGTTCAGCCCATTGGAAATGTCTAGGAATTATGCAGGAAGGTTCATGGGCACTCAGCTCCATAAGAAAGACAAATTCAGTTATAAAAGCATTTATTGAATAAAATCTATTATATGTCAGTTATAACATCTTTTTTTTGAGACAGAGTTTCAAGCTGTTTCCCTGCATAAAGTGCTGTGGCATCCCAGCTCACTGCGACCTCCAACTCTTGGGCTTAAGCAATTCTCTTGCCTCAGCCTCCCAAGTAGCTGGGATTACAGGTGCCCACCACAATGCCCAGCTATTTTTTGGTTGTAGTTGTCATTGTTGTTTTAGCTGCCTCGGGCTGGGTTCGAACCCACCAGCCTTGGTGTATGTGGTCAGTGCCCTACCCACTGAGCTACAGGTGCTTTCCTTTCTTTCTTTTTTTTGAATGTTGTTTTATTTTTTTGAGACTTAGTCTTGATCTGTCACTTGGGCTAGAGTGCTATGGCCTTAGCCTAGCCAACAGCAACCTCAAACTTCTGGGCTCAAGCAGTTTTGCTGCCTCAGCCTCCCAGGTACTTGGGATTATAGGCACAGGCCACCACATCCAGCTAATTTTTCTATTTTTAGTAGAGATAGGATCTCGCTTTTCTCAGGCTGGTCTTGAACTCCTGAGCTCAAGCAGTCCTCTCATTTTGGCCTCCTAGAGGGCTAGGATTTCAGGTCTGAGCCACCATACCTTGCCAACATTTTTAATTCTTGCTCTTTAGTAGGTGAATGGTCCTGTCTGAATCATAGGCTGGTAAGTTTCATCATCTTATCTTGATTTTATTTAGTGGCTTGTGAAAAAAGGGGAAAGTGTTAGTTTTCTGTCTCAGTTGACTACATCTTTCATTGACTTGATCTTTCAACCAGAGATTGTATTTAAACTAGGAAGCATGCTGTGTGTTTTTCAACTCACAGTATTTAAACATTTTCTCTTTGTATTTTAAGATATGGAAGCCCAGGAAATGTCACAAAAGAATACTTTGAATTTTCTGAATTCTTTTTGAAAACCTATGCAGTGGGAATTCAGCAGGTAATTCACTTATGCTTTTTAACTAGAAGGACTACATGTATTACTATTGAATGTAATTAAGTCATTTCTGTTTAAAAGTAGGTTATAAACATATGAATTCATTGCATATTTTTATATAGGATAAAATACCAGCTCTGGGAATCAAATGCAGTGCAGTTTTAGGACTAAATGTCCTAGGGCGTTCACCACAAGAACAGCTCTTTGAGACTCTGAGACTCTGAACTCAAACCTTTTACGTTTGTTGATGCTGGGATAGCTATCCACAGTATTAGATTTGATTTTTCTATTAGTACTTCCTGAAGTCTTCTGAGTTTCTTAACCTTTATTTCTTTGGGCTCCTGCCTTTTTGTTTTATTGTTCTATATTAGAGGATGTGGGTAATACAGATTGGTCTGTTTCAAGAGTAGTTGAGCTTGGGGTAGCACCTGTGGCTCAAGGAATAGGGCGCTGGCCCAGAGGTGGTGGGTTCATACCCAGCCCCAGCCAAAAAAAAAAGAGTAGTTGAGCTTGGATGTTAAGACTCTCATGTGAGAACCTACACATTTCTATGCAAGTTTGGGAGTGATTCTATATAGTGTAAAGTTAGGAGTTCTTGAAAAGCAATCCAAGTTGATACTAGTACTTAAAAACTTTTAAAACTCCAAAGGACAAGTGAACTATGAAGATGGGTTGATCAGTGTTGCCATTTATCTGGATATTTTTGTTTATATTTCAACAAAGAAAATTTAATAGTTATTGACCACTGCATCAGGACCCTCTTGAGGAATCAAAGATTCATCAGACATGGACAAAGGTTTAATCAGCTGGAGTTTCTGGATTTTATATGTCTTTATTGTCAGCAATATAAAGTTAAGTACTATGAGCTTGTCTTAAGATGACAGACTTCCTTGTACGGATTATCGCTTTGTTTGGTAAATGTGTATCATGCGATAATTTTAGGAAGCTACAGTATAATTTTCTCACTTGTAGCAAAAATTGGTGAATAATTAGTAAAATTATCGTTCAGCCACTCACCATAAATACCAGGAAAATCAGGAAGCTGGTCAGCTCTCTCCTGCTCTTCTCCCTGCTGTTAAACTCTGTTAAGCCTGTTGCGGTTGATGTCCACAGGGAATGTATTCAGTAGAATTTTCCCAGCATCATTAAGTGTGTTTAGGTGTGTATATATACATGTGTACACACGTACAGTAGAACCTCTGTAAGGTGACCACTCAAGGGACTGGGACAAACTGGTCGACATACAGAGGGGGTCAACAGAAGGAACTGACCACCCTACTGTACTGATAGGTACATGTGGTGCTTGCCCTGTCTCTGAAAATTAGGTCAGCGTAGGGAGGTGGCCAACTATGGAAGTTCTACTGTATTTTAAAATCTCCTACCTTTGCATCCATGCCATGAACTCTTTGTACCATAGTTATTTAAGGCATCTATTCCTGATGTATAAAAGCGGTTCTCTCACCAAGAGCTGTTCTCCCCTCCATTGTGGTCTCCTTTCCCATCGTCCCCTGCTTTGTATGGGGCACGGCTGTATTAAAAAGTCCCCTGCTCAGTATTATCCACTCTCAGCCTGCATTGCAGTCACAGCTGCTCTGACATGGTTCCTTTCAGACGAATAGTTTTTTAAATCAGTCTCTTAAAAAATAACTTCTCAGTTTTGTGTTACACTTATAAAGGCCTTCTGTGGTCTGAGATTATAAAACAGAACTTTCCCACACTTTATTCTAGGAATTCTGTGCTTTCATTTTGTTGTTGTTGTTGAAATATTTCCCCATCTGGAGTTTATTTTGGTATGAAGTTTAGTTAGGGAGCTAATTTAATTTTTTCAGAGGTCTAATGAGCCGTGCCAACCCTGTATTTTGAGTAACTTTTCTCTTCCAATTTGAAAGAGCCTTTATCAAATAATAAAATCTCTTTGTGCTGTCGCTTGCTGTATGGAAGTTTTAAATGTTTATTTAGTCAAAACTGTTTTTTTAAACAGGAGTTTTATTTTATTTGAAAAACTAGCACTATAATAGAACTCAGATTTACTCTCTGTAACTACAGGTTAGAAGTAGGACACATGGCTGGAAATTATAGTGAGATAGCCTTTAGTTCAGTAGAACATGGCCTTGTCTGATAACTGAAACTGCCCAGATAGTCTCTCACAAAGTTTTGATGTTCTCAAAATCGGTTAATTTTTATCTCTTAAAAATTTTTATCTCTGTGCATTCTGGATTTTATGTCATGGCCAAAATTGCCTCCACTCCCTTTGAACCTTAAATTTGTTAATGTTCTCTTATATGTCTCTCTTTTCCCACAGGTACTACTAAAAATTTTAGATCAGTATAGACAGAAAGAATATGTAGCCCCCCGTGTTCTGCAGCAAGCGTTCAATTATCTCAACCAGGGGATTGTTCATTCTGTCACCTGGAAGCAGATGAAGCCTCACATACAGGTTAGTGTCAACAGTCGTCTAAAGGTGTTCCCTGGTAGAATTAGATTATCCTGGTTTACTAGACAAAGTACATGTTACTTGTCCCATATTTTGTAGTAAATATATTTATTTCCTTTCATAATTTCTAAAAGGTGCAGTCTTGTATCTGGTGTGAAGGGCTTGGAAATTTAAGTATTTCAGAAGAGCGAGGGCTTTAAGTTTTATGAGTTGGAAGACTTGGGTTCAGTCGATTTTGTTTGAAATGTCACTTCGCTTCAGTTTCTACTCCATTAAAACAGATAAGGTTTTTCTACCGTTCTTATCTGTAGGTCACTAGGATCAAATGAGGTATTGTGTAAAAAGCATTTCGAAAATTGTCACCTGGCATCTACTAAAGTAGTGTTGTTTTTCAAGAAATGAAGCTTGATATGTGACTATTTTCTTTTGTAGGTATGAGCTCGTAGAGGTTTTGGTTTATTTTTTTTGGATCTGTGAAGTTCTATAGCAGAAGTTAAAGTTTTTCTGGTTTTTTAAATCAATTGTTTACCTAAAGTGGAAGTCAGCATTGTAATTAAGAACAAATGAGAGTGGAAAATTATGGGCCATTAATAAATGAATTCTTATTTGCATACAGATAACTTCGGGTAATTTAAAGACATTTAGGGAGGAAAAAATAAAGACATTAAGAACTGAATACCCACCCTCTCTCAGCCCATGAGTTCTTAAAGTCTGTACAATGGTGACTGAAAAGAAAATCATTTCACTTAGCCTTTGGTGTCAGTGTTATTTTATTACGGGTCTTACCAATGCAGTATCTTTTCCTTAGATGGCTGTCTTAATAACTGTTTGCCTAATCACTTTGATCAAACAGTAGTAATTTCTTTGCAATTAATAAAGATACTGATTTTATTTTTTTTACTATGTTCCTGTAAAGTAACGGTGAGTTATGATAGCATTTCTTCTCTACTTGATACTCTTGGCCTTATTTTTACACGGCTGTAAAAGTAGGAATTAGAAAACTTATCTATAGGCAGAAGTTTTTTCCCTCCGGGACTAGTTTAAGAGATGATCCTGCTTTTACATAACTAGTTGTTAGAGGACAAAAGGACTTAATAGAGCTTAGCAGCAATGTCCAGAGAAACTAGAAGATGGAATTTTTTCCTACGGAAACCCACACTTCCAGAGTAGGAAATTGGTTTTTAAAAAATGGAAGAAGGAAAGAAAACTAATATTATTGATACATTCCCACTTAGGACCAAAATGGAAATGTTGAAAAATTTCAAAATAAGAAACATAATAGTTAATAAAACCTTGACTTAACATTTTCCTTCCTGAAAGATTGCAAGTATTTTTCATAGTGATTTGTTAATAAAACTTTATCATCCCTATTGTTGCTTCAAAAAATAGCATATACATTTGCCTTTTTCTCCTTTATCACTTGTTTAAAAGCAACCTAACTCTTCCACAACAGCCCCTGCTCAGAGGCTCTTATTTCTCTGCCTTTCCCCTTAGTAAATGGCTGCTTAAAAGATTAAAGTAACAATTGGGAAAATTTACATTAAAAAGGCTGTCAATAAACACATTATTGGTCTTCCTGAAATGTGAATAACTTATCCAGGGATCTTCATCGGCCTAGGACATTTATTCTGCCCGCTGGGTGTTTTTGCCTCGCTGCCTGTCCTGCTTAGCAGCTGACTCGTCCCCAGGCCGGCAGTCCAGCCTTCCAACGGTCTGAGGGACAGTGAACTGGCCCCCTGTTTAAAAAGTTTGAGGACCCCTGAGTCTTATACCCATGTGTTGACTTTTTTTTTTTTCCTCTCATCTTAGAATATCTCTGAAGATGTGATTTTTTCTGTGATGTGTTATAAAGACGAGGATGAAGAGCTATGGCAAGAAGATCCGTATGAGTATATAAGGATGAAATTTGGTAATTGGGATATCTTTATTGCTCATCACTTCCTGGATATATAAATTTATATTTAAAGTAGATTTTCTGACTTTGTTAAGTCCTCAAAGTTCTGCTTTGCATAATAAACTCTGATACTAATGAAGGCTTGATGTTCTATTGAACCAGAGAACTTGAGGCTTTTAGGTGTGGGAGCTGAGAAGCCACTCTGTTCATCTCTCTTATGGGTATCTAAGTACTCACAGATGCCACAGAGATGCCGGGCTGCAGGGACCACCCCGCTCTGTGCCCTTTGGAGTATCAGTTTCTAGATTGAGTTCTCACTTTGGGACATCCTTGAATTTCTGCGTATTTTAGGAGCACTCAGATTTGGTTTGCCTCCTTATCCTAGGGACTGTTCCACAAAGGAATGAAATTACCTCTGGTAGCCCCGCTGTGTGCAGCCCAGTTCTTTTAGTTTGGACCTGCCAGGAAGTTGTTGAACTGTGCAGGTTGCCTGAGTCATTCCCTCCTATCCCTAGTTTGTATTCTTCCTTTCCTCGAATACTCAAGCACTTCACAGAGCAAAATGTTAATTTAGGTACCTTTGTTTCTCCTACAACTTAGAAGCTTGCTGAGGGCAGGAATTTTATTTGCTTTATTTTGTATTCTTTATCCTTTCCACACCCCTATATCTCTCTACCAGTGTTTGGCACCCAGTTTGCCTTAAATAAATGTTGAAATAAATAATTGCTGAAACTAAGGCGTGCTGCAGGTGCTGGGACGATGAAGTGCTTTCCCTTGTGGAGCTAGGTAGACACCTGAGCTAAACTACCTACTAGGTAGACACCTTTAGCTAGCTACCTGAGCTAAGCCTAAGGATGTAGATGCCAGGTTGTCTGGCCGTGTTGTTTTTACAGTGCTTTGTGTTTTGTATTAAGTAAGTGAGGAGGCGCCTCTTGCAGACAAAGCAGAGAACAGCAGATGAATGAGAAACCACATCACCATGGGCTTTCTTTCCCTGTTCTACCTTTGTCTTTTGACAGTCCTTACTCATATGCACAACTTATTATTTCCCCTTTATTCTGCCCTTGTTTTTCTTGTTTGCCTTGTCAGAGCAGAGGATTAGTCCATCTTTCTAATGGGATGTTACAGGCATTCTTTTAGTGTTTACCTTTTCTACACTACCTATGTGTTTTTGTAAACAGTATTTGTTGGCTTTCAGAAAGCTACCATTAGTTCATGTAGTCTTCATATCTGATATGTAGAAGTATCTCAGTTTTTAGAAAATAAGGGTTGTGTGTCTTGATTAACAGTGAGAATTTGTATTTTATGGATTGTTTAGAAGAGAATATGGATAATTTAAGACTAGCAAGTGTTATGCCTTTTTAAAAATAATTTCCTTCTGTGGACTAGAATGCAATGGCTTTTATTTGACATGTGTATTTTAGGTAACTTTAAAGAAGAACAGTTACTTTGTTTTCTTTTAATATTTTTGTCACTTGTAATTATATATGTGAACAAACCTTTTCTGTCTAAATGTATTTGTCTTTTTTTTTGTTTTGTTTTGTCTTTTTGCAGTTTGGGCCGGGGCCGGGCTCAAACCTGCCACCCCCGGTATATGGGGCTGGCGTCTTGCTCCTTGAGGCATAGGTGCTGCCCTCTATCTAAATGTATTGATAGATAAGAATATTTTTATCATTTTTCTTTTTATTGTATCCTTTAACCTTCTCCCCATATACCCTGATATTAATGCTTTTAGATTTGGTAAAAACTAAAAGGTTGTGATGTTAGGACAGCCTGGATTCGATGTCGGCTGGGTTGCTTGCCTGTTGTGTGACTGTGGGAGGTTATTTAACCTCCCTAAGATGCAGGAAGGTGGGTAATGGTGATAGTGTTGGGTCATGCCCAGCTACTTTTTCTGTTCATGTGTAGGATGATACACATGAACTGCTTAACAGAGAATACTAGATGTTTAACAGTACTCAAAACTTAGCTATTTTGTATTTTGAGGCATACTTAGATTTGGCTTCATTTTTATAATTTAAACAAACTGAAACTGTTTCAGTTTCCTATTCTGAAATTTGTGAGAACTTTAGTAATACTAAGTGACAGGAATGGTTGCTGCACCTGTCTATTGGCAGAGCCCAGCACTGCCCTAGCATCCCTCAAGGCTTCCACGCTTGCTGTTTCCTCTGCTTGGAGTGCTTTGCCCATGGATAGCTTTCTCTTCACTTTCTGCTTTAACATTACCTTAACACAGAGTTTCCCTGATGCCCAGTTAGCACCCCATACTCTGTCACTCTGTCTTCTTACCCTGTTTTGCTTTTTTTTTGAGACGGAGTCTCAAGCTGTCCCTGAGATAGAGTGCCGTAGATTCATAGCTCACAGCAACCTCCAACTATTGGGCTTAAGTGATCCTCTTGCCTCAGTTTTTCTATTTTTAGTAGAGATAGGGTCTCACTTTTGCTCAGGCTGGTCTCGAACTCATGAGTTCAAGCAATCCACCCGCTGGGGCCTCCCAGAGTGCTAGAATTACAGGAATGAGCCACTGTGTCTGGCCCTATTTTACATTTGTTTTTAGCCTAACTTATTGTGTATATGTGTGTGTGTATGTCTTATTCTGTTGCCCCAGCATAGAGTGCTGTGGTGTCAGCCTAGCTCACAGCAACCTCAAACTTCTAGGTTTAAGTGATCCTCCTGCCTTTGCCTCCCAAGTAGCTGGGATTACAGGCACCTGCCACAATGCCTAGCTACAATAGATATCTCTATTGTGTTTTTTTAAAAGTATATAATTGTTTGAAAGTCCAGACATAGAGTTTGATAAATATTGTGCATGGGAGCATTGATGATATCTCCTTAGCGTTTTCATGCTATAAACAAAGTCGTCTATGGACTGTTTTATGTCTTGGTTTGGAATGGTTGTGAGTTATGTTTAAAATCTATAAGTAATTATATTTTTACTAACATGATTTAACTTTTAAAAATCTTAGATATTTTTGAAGATTATGCGTCTCCCACTACAGCAGCCCAGACTCTACTATATACTGCTGCAAAGAAAAGAAAAGAGGTACGTAGTTATTCTTTTCAAATCCTAAACAGGGAACCTGTGTTGATTTGATACTCTAACACACCCTGAGTATTTGAAAAACTATGTTGTTACTAATTATAACTTGTCACTTTAAGAATATTTTTCTGTCCTAGTAAGGAGTTGTCCTAGAAGGGCTGAGAATCGTTGGTTATTTGGTTTTCTTAACAAATTATACCTTTCTTATTGAGCTTATACTTGATAAAACACAATAAAATGGCTTTATGTTTAAACATTTGTGCAGCATATTTACTTATTATAGTAAGATAGTGAAAGTACATGGAGACTAAAATGGATTCTTTGATTTCTTTAGGTGTTACCAAAAATGATGGCATTCTGTTATCAAATCCTAACAGATCCGAACTTTGACCCTAGGAAGAAAGATGGAGCCCTGCATGTGATTGGTTCCCTAGCTGAGATTTTATTAAAGGTTAAGATAATCAAAATTTAATTTACTTACTAAAAACTGTGAAGCACAGGCAAATGAGAGGACATGAAAGTTCTGGGTCGTTTAAAACTGGGGACTACTTCTGGATAATTGAGTTGATTTGTAAATATCCTTTTTTCTGTCATCTATTTTATTAATTAAAAAGAAAATTTGACTTTTGTTAAATTTTTCAGTGTGAAGCTATAGGTATATAAAAAAGAATGTGGGGCGGCACCTGTGACTCAAAGGAGTAGGGCGTCAGCACCATATGCCGGATGTGGCAGGTTCAAACCCAGCCCCAGCCAAAAACAGCAAAAAAAAAAAAAAAGTGAAAGTCCTATATTATTTCTATAAAAATTAATATCAAATTAACATAAGGTACTATTTCTGTCTTATTTTAAAACATGCAATATGTAGACTGATTTTACAAAATTATAAATAGAGGTATAGTTATAAATGCAAGTCATCATAAACTTACTTTATTAGAAAGTAATTCTTTCATATGAAAAAGACATTGATACGTTGAAATTTAATTTCTATTTCCTTACAGAAGAGTTTATTCAAGGACCAAATGGAATTGTTTCTACAGAATCATGTATTTCCATTATTACTGTCTAACCTAGGATATCTTCGAGCTAGGGTAAGTTTTCCTTATTTCTGTTGTGTCTTAAATCTTTACCTGTAAGATAATTATTGAAATAAATATTTTTGGATGAATTGGCCTTTTACCACATACTGAGATGAAATGGAGTCAACTGGATTGTCTGTTATAGTCACATCAGGTGAGTCGGGAACAAACTAGTAAAGAAAGGGGTTGTTACGGATTTGAATCCCAGCTGATTGCGTCTGTCGCCCTAGCCTCACTTGCTGCGTATGTGAAACAGTGAAAAGGTGATTTGAGAGCATGGTACAGTGTAAACTCATAAAGAGATTAATTTTCAGTGTCTAAAATGGCACACGAAATTTTAGTTTGGCTAAAAAGTTGAATTTGTTTTCTGATATATTAGGTAGATTTGCCTCAGTAATATGGATAAATAATATTCCATGTGAACTTACTTGTGTTCTAAGAGTATATTCTTTCTGGAGTTTTTATATTTTATTAAGAAATAGAAATAGAACTTTAATTCAAGAGCCTGGTATTTGTCTTTATAAATATATAGACACAAAAAATGTCTTGCTAAAAAGAACATATATTAACAATGCCTTGTACACTTGAAAGCATTTTATTTTTATTTTTTATTTTTTTTATTTTTGAGACGGAGCCTCAAGCTATCTCCCTGGGTAGAGTGCCATGGCATTACAGCTCATAGCAGCCTCCAACTCCTGGACTCAAGTGAGTCTCCTGCCTCCGCCTCCCAAGTAGCTGGGACCACAGGTGCCTGCCACAAC
>CAUYQV010031391.1:0-21819 GCA_963574575.1 Galagoides demidoff | reverse complement strand
TTTTTTTTTTTGAGACGGAGCCTCAAGCTATCCCCCTGGGTAGAGTGCCATGGCATCACAGCTCATAGCAACCTCCAACTCCTGGGCTCAAGCGAGTCTCCTGCCTCTGCCTCCCAAGTAGCTGGGACCACAGGCGCCCATTTTTATATTTTTTGATACATACAAATTATATATGTTTATGGTGTGAAATTTGATGTTTTGATGTATAAATACACTTTGAAATAATGAAAACAAGCTGTTTAGCATATCTATAACCTCACATACTTAATGTGTTTTGGTGGTAAGAATATTTAAAATCTGTCTTGGCAATCTTCAGGTATCCAAAAGATTACTGTTAACCATAGTTACCACAATGCACAATAGGCTAGTTTATTCGATTATTTAAACACTGAAACATGGGGTCTGGGACATCAAGCATTCGTGTTAATTGAATATATTAGTGAATGAATTAATCAAACCATGAAACTCCTTAAAACTATTCCTAGAATTTGTTTCTGATTCCTTGGAAAATCCTTTAAAACCTGTTGGGTTTGACTCGCAGTTCTGCCACTTTCTTCAAAAGCTGTTGGTTTGACTCTCAGGGTTATTAGAATTCCAGTTCTACCGCTTTCTAATGGTGTGGCCTTGCTCAAGTTACTTAATCTCTCTATGCCTCAGTTTTCTCATCTGTAGAACGAGTTAATAATGATATTATTATTTACTTTATAGATTATTAGGAGGATTAAATGAGTTAATATGTACAAAGTGTTTTGAAAAATGCCCGGAACATACCTGTAGTAAAAGTTCAATAAATTTAAGCTATTTGTTATTCTTATGATTACTATTGCTAACATCACTTATCTAATCTCATTAAGATGATTAGATAAGGAGCAGCCTCCAACAGCATTGAGGCATTGCTCCCGGCTGCCTCTGAGACAAGTGTGGACACCACCATACGTCCAAAACGCAGCCTCCACCAGAGGGGAGGTTCCACCAGAGAACTGTGTCTAGTGCAAAAGCCACAACTATCTGGCTTGCCCAAACTCTCTGTAGTCATTTGTTCCACTGATCTAAGGTAAAGTTCCCCCCCAGTTAAAATGTTAAAAGGGAAGGGGTGATACCAGGATCCATCTTTCAACCTCACTTTGGGCTCATTTGAGATCAATTTCTTTCATTAATTCATTCAGCAAACATGTATTAAGTTCCCAATATCCTATTCACTCAGTGGTGTGGGATTTTTTTTTTTTGAGACAGAGTCTCACTGTCACTGTGAGTAGAGTGTCCTGATGTCATCATAGCTTACAGCACCTCAAACTCTTTTTTTTTTTTTTTTTTTGAGACAGAGCCTTAAGCTATCCCCCTGGGTAGAGTGTCATGACATCACAGCTCACAGCAACCTCCAACTCCTGGGCTCAAGCGAGTCCCCTGCCTCCGCCTCCTAAGTAGCTGGGACCACAGGCACCCGCCACAACGCCTGGCCATCTTTTTTTTTGGTTGCAGCCATCATTGTTGTTTGGCGGGTCTGGGCTAGGGATTCGAACCCGCCACCTTATGTATATGTGGCTGGTGCCCTAGCCAATTGAGCCATAGGCGCTGAGCCAGCACCTCAAATTCTTGAGCTCAAGAGATCCTCTTGCCTCAACCCTCCCAGTAGCTGGGATGATAGACATGGGACACGACACCTGGCTAGTTTTTCTATTTTGTTCAGTGAAAACAAGTTCTCACTCTTGCTGGTCTCAAACTCCTGAGCTCAAGCAATCCACTTGCCTTGGCCTCCCAGAGTGCTAGGGTTACGGGTGTGAGCCACTGAACCCGGCAGTGGGCTGGGATTCTGACAGAGGATCTATTGAATCGGAAGAGGGATCAAAATATCAGTGCCCAAGCTGAGCAACACCTCCCAGTGCTCAGTATCATGACTGGATTCATCCTTGACTAGGTCAAATGGATTGGGGTGGGAGTTGGTAGGAAAGAAAATGGAAATCGAGAAATTTTTATTTATCTAAGTTCTGGGGACAGGATAATAAACTGCAAATAAATGTGTGTTAAATAAGTTGACAAACCAATGAATAACCAGATCTGAATGATTCATGCTTTCCTAGCTTTCTCAACACATTGCCTCCTCACCCCCACCACCTCCTTGAGTATTAAGACAATCGTAGGATTTCCCCTTTTTTTCTGATAGATAAAAGAAGTCACTCATAACCTCTAAAAATTATTTCCCCCTGTCCCTCCAGAGGCTCTCTCTTTCCTTCTTCCACTTTCCTGCCAGACACTGAGCATAGTCTCCAAAGGCCTCTTGCTTGTGCCATCTTGCCCTGCAGCTGTGGGCTGGGCTGGCCTGGCCTGTGGTTGTGGGTCAGAGGCTCCTGGGCAACTACCTTCCCTCAGGGCTGGGACTCAGCCCTTTGGAGGAGCCAGGGAGCCCAGCCATGGACAGGCCCCAAGAAATAGGTGAGTGTCAACATGATCTCGACATTCCTGTCAATTTAATTTTATGACTTGATCCTCTTCTCTTCCTAGATGTGCCCAAAATGAATTAAGATCAGTTTCTTATTTTGAAGACGGTCATCTCATGATTGGAAGCCGTCCAGGTTGCCCAAACCTGTGCTGAGAGGCAATCCTGTTTTGTTGGCTCCTTGGCGGAGCAGAAGTCTGCCCACCAGATGGCTGCGGAAGGCCTCGGTGTAAAGGCTGCCCCTTCAGGACACTTCAGGCTTCTCCAAAAAGGAGAAGCCCCAGAGGCAGCCTGGGTTGCCTGCCCTCAGCCCCTGACTGAGTCACACACAGCCTAATCCTCCTCCTCTACTCCCCACCCCACACCCTCCTTTTCTCTCTCTCCCTCAAGAGAAAGCAACACCTTCTTTCTCTTTCTCCAGGGGGATTTCTTCAGATTCTCCTCTTTCCCCCTCAATCCCTCAGGGAGTTGCTGATCTGAATGAATTCACCTTCCTCAGCAGCCCAGTCCAAACCAGCTCATTCTGGTAAAAAAAACAAAACAAAACCAGCAGCCATTTGCTCTTTCCCCTGGGCTCCTAAGATAGTCTGATATCCAGCCGTCTCCTCTCCTGCATACAGGACATTCCCGGAGTGAACAATGGGTGGCTGAGGGTGGGCCCTCAGCCTGACCTTCGGCCCCTAAATCACTCTGAGGCCTTTAGCCCTGTCTCTGCTGCGACCTCAAATCTCTAATATTTAACAGCCATGTTCCCCTCGCCAGCATGCCTTCCTTCAGCCAACTTCTGACCTAAACCTCTCAGCAACCAAACCTGAGGAAACGTACTGAACCTTCTGATGAAAATTAGCTAAATTAACATATCAAGTATAAGCAAGTAGACTGAAATATCTCAGCATGTCTTGATAGGCATATTTGAGAGCCCTCTGGGGAGAACGTCTTTCTGAAGCCTTACCTGACTGTGGCAGAGCATCAATAAAGGCAAAAAAGTGCTTCTCTAAATCTTCCATGTCCGAGAACGGTCGCTGGGACCAAACAGCAGCTGCAATAAGAGGACATCGCTCAATGATGTTCCCAAACACATCCACGAATTCTCCAAAGTCCATGGAGTTGACCTTCTCCATGTCCATTGCTTGTGTTGAACTGCCCGCAGCAGGACGTCCTGCTTCCCACTCCCAGAGTGAGTGACGCCAACTCTGCTCACTGGTTATATTTGCTGAATACACAAGCTTGCTTTTTATGCAACACCACCTTAGTGTGTTTTAAATGCCTCTGGGAGAAGCGGATCCAGAATACTTGTGTAATGAACAAACACAGGCTTACGGTTCTAATCCAAGGAGCAGAGATCCCTGCAAGGTCAACATTTCTAACCAAACTGTCCCCGTAGCCAAAACTAGCCAGAGCCATACTTCAGCCTGAGCCTTTCAGCCAGATGTATTTATGGTGTCATTAGCATTTTTTATTTTTATTTTTTTGTTGTTGCAGTTTGGCAAGGGCAGGGCTCGAACCTGCCACCCTTGGTATATGGGGCCGGTGCCTTACCCACTGAGCCACAGGCACCGCCCATCATTAGCATTTTAATCATTGCTATTCCAGGTTAGCATTCCCTGATAATTCAGACAGTTCACAGGCCATGCCATTTGGAACTTGATTTCTTGTTTTTCTCCTGACCAAATAAATGCTCTTTAAACAGGGCGATCCATTTGCTAGTCTCTCAAATACCATTATGAGTTAGTGTCTTCTGGAAGACAGGTGTCCTCATCTGAAATCATCTTGCTATTGTATTTATTTCCTTTCACGTCCCGGAATCAGTCAACTCTCAGCCCTGACTGGTTCCAGGAGCCTACAGACAGTGGGTCTCGTTGCCTCTGTATCCTAGGTGCTAGAACCTGCCACGGCAGGCATGTGAGAAACGTAAGGGATGAATGATTTGGCCAATTGACCACATAGATTAGATTTCACATGGTAATGTGTCCCATGTGTACAAAAACAAAAATAATGTGCCAGGTGGCCAGGCACAGTGGCTCACGCCTGTAATCCTAACACTCTGGGAGGCCAAGGTGGGTAGATCCCTTGAGTTCAGGAGTTCGAGACCTATCTGAGCAAGAGTCAGACCAGGTCTCTACTAAAAATTAGAAAAACTAGGCAAGTGTTCTCATGGGTGCCTGTAGTCCCAGCTACTTGGGACGCTGACGCAAAAGGATCTCACACACCCAGGAGTTTGAGGTTACTATGAGCTGTGATGCCAGGGCACTCTACCCACTGTGACAGAATGAGACTCTGTCTCAAAAAAAAGAATACAATTTAAAAAGTTGCAAGGTAAAGTCAAAGAAGGGATTCAAAGTTTACAAATAAAGACATCATTACTATTTCCCTTTAGAATTAAATACAAAAACGTATTTTCAAAAGTTGTACCAGTTACACATTTGCTTCCATTTGAATTAAAAGTCCTTGAGAGAGCAATAGCATGAGGATTAATAAAGCAATCACATTTGCCCATATGGTCTGTGAGAGGCAGGTGACAACAGTGTCCACGTGGTCTTTCAGTAGCCACAGGCTTTGCCCTAACTCTGCCTGTAGGCCTTTCCCCAGTAGGCCCTTGACTGTCTGGGCCATTGGGTCATGAATGACCAACAAAGACCTCATCCCTTAGAAAGAAGTTGATAAAATTTGCTTTTCAAAGGGTACTAGAAGTTCCACTATTAGTCTTCTCTTCAAACCTGAAAGGAAGAATGGGTTAATATTTATATATCATATACATATGTATATATAAAAAAATGTGTAGTTGCTAGTGGGTATACAGTTCCCAGCAATATAGCACAGCAGAGAGAGCTTGAGCTCAGGAGCCAGACACCCCGGGGTTCTAATGCTGTCTCCACCAGTGCCTGATATGTGGCAGGTTGTGGAAGTTTTCAGTTTCTTCCTCTATAAAATGGGGACAATAACAGTATTTCCTTCATGGGAGTTTTGCAAAGATAAAGTGAATTCATATACCACAGTGCCCAAAACCCTTCCTGTCACATAGCACTACATAGGCGTTGGCTAACCTAACACCTACTGTACAATCTCTCCATGGGACCAATGTAGAATTTTTTTTTCTTCTGCCTCCAGAGTCACATCTCCTTTTCCTTGTCCAGGTTTTGCCGCAAACATAGCTTGACAACCCAATATGCATTTCTTCCCCTTCTCCCTCACTGCCTCCCTTAGCCTCAGTTAATTTGAGAGCTGACTTGTGTGGCCCCCACAACGTCAAAAGACCAGAAAGGGCCGTGGTCACTCCTGCTCTCTCCTTCTCCTAGCTATACAGGCACCTGGTCTCAGGGGCTGCCGAGAGCAGGGAAGGAAGACTGAGCAGTGCTGAGGAAGAAGGGGCCCTGGATCCCCTGCTGTCTGAACCTTGACAGTGCCCCCCTCCCCCCATTTCTGTCCCCACCACTTCTATGCCTCTGCACACTGAGGGTCTCCCTGGGGCTCAGAGCTCCTGCCGCAGCCGGGGGCTTGGGGTTCTCGGTTTCTCTACCGCAGGAAAGACATTGGATTTGCAAGTTAAAATTCTTTTGGCTCAAAGAAATACTGATGCACTTGGTGGGAAGGGCCTCCACTCTGATGTCACGGTACTGCTAGCGCATTGAGTTACCTAAGCTCTTCTCCACCAGACAGGAAACATAGCCTCCTTTTATTTTGTTATAGTTACTACATAATAATGGAACTCTAAAAGAACATTTAAACTCAAAAGGTTAGGGACTTAAAGTTAAGCATATAGAAGTAACATTGACAAAAGACAAATTATTAATATGGAACTCAACATCCCAGGAATTCTGGGATTCACTTTTTTTGTTTGACTCTCTCTCTCTCTTCTTTTTTTTTTGAGACAGAGTCTCACTACATTGTCTTTGGTAGAGTGCCGTGGCGTCACAGCTTAGAGCAACCTCAAACCCAAGCAAGTCTCTTGGCTCAGCCTCCCAAGTAGCTGGGACTACAGGCACCCTCCAGGCTGTTTTATTTTTGTTATTGTTGCAGTTGTCATTGTTGTTTAGCAGGCCCAGGCTGGGTTTGAACCCACCAGCCCCATTATATGTGGCCAGCACCCTAACCACAGAGCTACGGGCACGGAGCCATGTTTAACTTTCTCATCAGTGAAATCAATCAAGGAAAGAATTGTAGAAAATACTGAGGCACTTTTCTTTTAAGCAGAAAACTAACTTATGGAATTATATGCTATAAATAGGTAAATTGTATGTTATGTGAATTATATATCAATAAAGCAGGTATTTTCTTTAAAGCTAACTTACATACAGATGTTACCTAGTAACCTTTTCTTTTCTTTTTTGAGATAAAGTTTCACTCAGTTGCCCTGGGTAGAGTGCCATGGCATCACAGATCATAGCAACCTCAAACTCTTGGGTTCAAGCAGTCCTCTTGTCTCACACTCCACGGTAGCTGGGACTACACGTGCCTGCCCCTATGCCCAGCTAGTTATTCTATTTTTTTAGTAGAGACAGGGGGGTTTTGCTTTGCTTAGGCTGGTCTCGAACTCCTGACCTCAAACAATCCACCTGCCTTGACCTTCCAGAGGGCCAGAATTACAGAAGTGAGCCACCGCACCCGGTCCTAACATTTGTTTAACCATACAATTTATGATTTTTATGCTTTGGTTGCTGAATATATAACATTTACCTTGATTGTAATTTTTCTTTTACAATACACTGTTTTAGCAGCACATAAGGTTCTTACTATGCACAGTCAAATTTTTATGTATTTCCTTTTTTTTAAAGACAAGAGTCTCTCACTGTCACCTAAGCTAGAGTACAGTGGCAATGTCATAGCTCTCTGCAGTCTTAAACTTCTGCACTCAAACCATCTTTCCACCTCAGCTGCCAAGTTTCTGGGATCATAAATGTGAGCCACCAGCTATTTCATGTCTCAGTTTGAAACATTTCATGCATCTGTTCTCTTCAACCACATCCATTTATTTTTTGTGATTGGAGCTTATCTTCTTGATGAAGTACCAGAGAGACAAATCACTTTCTGACATATACATGTTTAATTTGAGGCAAACTGGGAGTTGGAATTCATTCAAGGTTGCTGTTTCCAGACCTGTTTCACGGACTGAGGGCTGAGCAAGATGATGCAGGAGGAGCCCCTGACACCTGCAGTGTCCAACATGATCACAGGAGGTGGGTAGTGTGGGAGCCAGGCCAGGCCCCCCACTTACGAGCTCTGTGTACAGGTGACTTAATCTTCTTAAGCTTTGATTTCATCATCTGTTAAGCTGCCACAGAGCAACCTCCTACTTTACAATTTATTAAATGGGATAATCCATATGAAGCCTTTAGCCCAGCTCTAGAATACATTATGTTATCAATAAATGATATTATACTATGCCTGTAGCTCAGTGGTTAGGGCACTGGTCACACGCATCAGGGCTGGTGGGTTCAAACCTTGCCTGGGTCTGCTAAAAACAACAATGGCAACAGTAAAAAAAAAAAAAAAATAGCTGGGCATTGTGGTGAGCAACTATAGTCCTAGCTACTTGGGAGGCTGAGACAAGAGAATCACTTAAGCCCAAGGGTTTGAGGTTGCTATGAGCTATGATGCCACAGCACTCTACTGAGGGTGGCAAAGTGAGACTCTGTCTCAAAAAAAGAAAAAATGATATTATAGGCTGGGCCCAGTGGCTCACACCTGTAATCCTAGAACTCTGGGAGGCTGAGGCAGGTGGACCCTTTGAGCTCAGGTGTTCAAGACCAGCCTGAGCAAGAGCAAGACCCCATCTCTACTAAAAACTAAAATAGAAAAACTGGCCAGGTATCATGGCAGTCATTGTAGTCCCAGGTACTGGAAAGACTGAGGCAGGAAATTGCCTGAGCCCAAGAGATTGAGGTTGCTGTGAGCTATGATGATGCTATGGCACTCTACCCAGGGTGACAAGAGTAAGACTATTCAAAAAAAAAAAGTTATTATAATGAAAGAATTCATCAAAGTGAACCTTGCAGACATTATACTAGGTGAAACAAGCCAGTCATAAAAAGACAAATACTAGATGAGTTCACTTGTATGAGATACCTAGAGTAGTTGGATTTACAGGGACAGAAAGTAGAATGGGGGTATCCAGGAGCTGGTGGGAATGAGGAATGGGGAGTCATTGTTAATGGGGACAAAATTTCAGTTTGGAAAAGTAGAAAAATTGTGGAGGATGGTGGGGATGGTTGCCTAATGATATCAATGTACCTAATGTCACTGAACTGCTCACTTAAAAATGGTTAACTTAACCTTCTTAACAAAGGGGAAAATCATTAAGATGGAGATTTTTACGTTAGTTTATTTTGCCACAAAATAAATCATCTAAGCCCTTTACGCCTCATTAAGATAATTTAGAATTTAATACCTGTTGGACTCCATAGGAGCTAAAAATATATGTGTATTTTCCTAGGTTATAACTCTCCTTATTTTTCACTTTTGTTGCTGATGGTGATTGTGGCATAGACAGAATCAACTGTAAGTACTGATATATCATTTATATCCAACAAAAATGATAATGGGAGTGGCAGAGTGATTTAGCTGAAACTGTTACTGAGGAACTCTTTCCCCAAAAGACAAAAATAGAGAAAGAAGAGAAGATCAGGAAAAAACATACATGGCTGTGAGGGATGGGCTGGAAGTGCTGTAGGAGGTTGCCCAGGACATTGTCCTGCTTCAGGCCAGGGGACCCTGTGTGGGTTTTTCTTACTCTTAAAAATCTCTAGGAGCAGGAAACAGGCTCTTTGTTTTCAGTATAGGAAGCCAGGCCAAGCTCCAACAACTCTAAGCATGGAAGGTATTCCAAGAAGAATATGTTGAATGCACTGTAGAATGCACTGTAGCAAATAGAGTAGTAAAAACCAGGTCCCATAAAAAGATCTGACATTCAGCTGCCCAGTTAGTTCTGGGAAGGAATGTGATAAATGAGGCACAGAAAAAGCACACTCATTACCATAGTCAAGAAACAGCTGATATAAAGCAAACATTGAGATTTGAAGGGATAGCAACACAACAATAGCAGTCAATTTCAACATCTGACAGACCATCAAGACAGAAAAATCAACGAAGAAACATTGAACTTGGACTACCCCAAATAGACCTGACAAGCATATATAGAATGTTCCACCCAACAAGAGCAGAATATACATGCTTCTCAAGTGTGCACAGAACATTCTCTAGGATAGGTCATATATTAGGCCACAAAATAAGTCTTAACGAATTTAAGAAGGTCAAATCATCTCAAGTATCTTTTTTGACCATAATATGGTATCAAACTAGAAATCAATAACAGCAGGAATCATGGAAAACTAATGAATGTGTGGAAATTAAACAATATGCTCTTAACTACTGGGCTAAAGAGAAAATTAAGGGGAAGTTTTTAAATAATAATTGCAACAAATGAAAACTAATACACCAAAACTTATGGGATACAGCAAAAGCAGTTCTAAGAGGGAAATCTATAGCAATAAACATTTACAACAAAAAAGAAGATCCTAAATAAACAATCAAATGTTATACCTCAAGGAACTAGGAAAAAAAAAAGAGCAAACTAAGCATGAAGTTAGCAGAAGTAAGATCAAAAGAGAAACAAATGAAATAGAGACTAGGAAAAATCAGCAAGACTATGAGTTTTTTTTTTTTTAATCTAAACAAAATGGACAAATGTTTAGCTATTAGAAAAAAGAGAGAAAATTCAAACAAATAAAATCAGAAATGAAAGAAGGAGATTACAACTGATGACACAGAAATATAAGGATCATAAGAGACTACTATGAACAATTACATGCCAACAAATTGGACAACCTAGAAGAAGTGGGTAAATTCTTAGAAACATATAATCTACCAAGACTAAATCATGAAGAAATTGGAAATCTGAACAGACCAACAACAGATAAGGAGACTGAATCAGTAATGAAAAGTTTTCCATTTTAAAAAAGCCCAAGATCTAATGACTTCATGGCTGAATTCTACCAAACAGTTAAAGAAAAACTAATTTCACTCCATCTCAAACTCTTCCAAAAAATTGAAGAGAAGGGAATACTTCCAAACTCCTTTTATGACACCAGCATTACCCTGATTTCTTATCATGATAAGACATGATGAGAAAGCCATAGGCCAAAGAATTCTGGGAAGATGGTTGACTGGTAGCAACCCTCAGCAGAGGCTCCTGAGCAGAGGAAGAAAAACTGTATGAAATAGGACTCTATGAAGCCAAAAGTGGGGAGCTGAGCCAAGAAATAAGTTCAGCAAGCTGTAACTCCAAGGAAGAGCATTCAGGAAAACAAATTACAGGTACAAAGCCTATCTACTAGAGGAAAGGAGACCCCTCCCCCAAGCAGGAGGCCTGCCACAGGCTATCTGCCAACAAGCGGTGAAAAAAAGATCTTTCATATTGCCTCACTGGAGAGAGCTGCTAAACTCCAGGTCTCTTTCTCCAGGGAGGTCTCATTTATGAACCTAGACACCACCCCACCAGGCATAAAATTGAACAGATATTTTTCCCCACAAGTCCAAACTCCTGTTCTACCCTTCTCCCTCACATGGTAGTCTGAAGTTCTGCCCCCTGCAGAGCACAGAGTGTTTGGTCTTGTCCTGAGATATCTGGGCATAGTGTGGACCACCAACCATCAGGACAGAATCTGTACTAATGGGAAAGAAAGGTGGTGTGGGAAGAAAGGGGCACTGGGCAGGAGGAGGAGCAGTCCCCTAGTTATGACTATGCCCAGCCAGTGGTGGTGTTGACCCTCGGTTGGAGCTGTGTCTGATGGGTCAGGATGCAGAATTTCCAGCTCTGATGGCACCCATAGTGGGAGAGTGGTTTCCCTGTGTGGACTGAGTTTGGCAGACAGGGCTGGTCCTCAGCCCCTGCTGGGCCTGTAAGCAGAGGCTTGCTAGGCATGGACTGAAACCTGAGAGCAAGGGCATGTTCCCCTGATTCCAACAGAACCCTCAAGCAGTGGCTTCCTGGGTGTGAACCAAGACCTGAGGGCTAGAGAGTGGTCCCCTGTCTCCAGCGGGTCTAGTGAGCAGAGGCTTACCAGGTGAGGACTGAGACCTGTGGATGGGGTGCAGTGCCCTGACTCTAACAGAACCTGTGAAAAGAGGCTTGCCAGGCCTCTGGACTGAAAGTGGCAAGCAGGGCATGGTCCCCTGACTCCAACTGGTCTGGCCAGCAGAGGCTAGCTGGGGGTGGACTGAGACCAGTGGGCGGGGGCGTGGCCCTGAGTCCAACTCGGCCTCTGAGCAGAGAAGTGGACAACAGTGTGGACTGAGTCTGGTGGGTGGGATTGTGGATCCCTGGCTCCAATTGTGTTGTTGGAGACCCTTGAACCCCTCTCTGTTGAGCACAGTTAGCACTGCCTGTGACAATTTAAACTGTGTCTGGGGCTGTCCACTTGGGGACATGTTAAGGTGGACCTTCGAAGTTCTATAGCACAAAAGAACTGAAGGGGTGGGGGGCTGGGTGCTGCAGCTGTTTGTATCTCTTCATAGTCGTAATTTAAACTAATTTAATTTAATTAATTAAAGTAATATACTAATACTGTGGCTTCTTAGGATAGGGTAGAGGTTGGCTGATATCAAAACAGAGCTAGCTTGTGCTATCTCACCAAGTAGGTCCAGCCAAAACTCTGAAAGAGGCCTTTGTAAGGTTGTGGGAGATAAACCACAATTACAAAGCCTAGCACTATCTCTACTACCTGGGAAACCCAATTCAGTCTCACCTTACCAGTTCTAATAACCAAACGGTGGAAAATAAACATGATGCAGACCCAACAGAACTCTGGCAACATGAATAACCAGAGTAGTTCAACCCCTGCCAAGAAATAACAAAGGAGATACAACTGAAGATGCCATACATAAACAAATTGCAGCAATGTCAGAAATCAAATTCAGAATATGGATTGCAAATAAGATAAATAGAATGGAAGAAAAGATAGAAATTGAATTCCAAAGAGTAGTTCTAAAGTTGTCTCAAGAAATTAATGAATTCATGTTTGGCACCTGTAGCTCAAGCAGTTAAGGCGCCAGCCACATACACTGGAGCTGGCAAGTTCAAATCCATCCCAGGCCCATCAAACAACAATGGCTACTGCAACAAAAAATAGCCAGGCATTGTGGTGGGCACCTGTAGTCCCAGCTACTTGGGAGGCTGAGGCAACAGAATCATTTAAGCCTGAGAATTTGAGGTTGGTGTGAGCTGTGATGCCATGGCACTGTACCCAGGGTGACAGCTGGAGACTCTGTCTCAAAAAAAAAAAAGAAAGAAAGAAATTAATGAATTCAAAGCCCAAGGCACCAAAGATATGGACATAATGAGAAAAGAGATAGCAGACTTTAAGAAAATGAAAAAGTTAGTTGAGGGACTCCAAAATACAGTAGTATCTCTCAGTAATAGAGTTGACCAGGCAGAAGAAAGGATCTCTGAAAATGAAGACAAAGCTTTTGAACATTCCCAAACACTCAAAGAGGCAAACAATTGGAGAGCAAAAACTGATCATTCCCTGAGAGAGTTGTGGGATCACTCTAAAAGAGCAAACATTTGTCTTATAGGAATTCCTGAAGAAGAGGATGGTCCCAAAAGTCCAAGAGATTTTGGAGGAGAATTTCCCAAGCATTGCAAGAGATACAGAACTTCAGATAGAAGACAGTTTCAGAACCCCAGCAAGACTCAATCCAAATAAAGCATGTGGGTTTGCTGTAGATGGCCTCTATCAGTTTAAGAAATGTCCCTTCTATGCCCATTTTCTTAAGTGTTCTGATCATGAAAGGATGCTGGATATTACCAAAGGCTTTTTCTGCATCAATTGAGAGAATCATATGGTCTTTGTTTTTTATTTTATTGATGTGATGCACTTTATTTATAGATTTGCATATGTTGAGCCAACCCTGTAACTCTGGAGTAAAACCCACTTGATCATGGTGTATAATTTTTTTGATGTGTTGTTGAATGCTGTTTGCTAAGATCTTATTAAATATTTTTGCATTGATATTCATTAATGATATTGGTCTGTAATTTTCTTTCTTTGTTGGATCCTTTCCTGGTTTGGGGATCAGGGTGATATTTGCTTCATAGATTGTGTTGGGAAGAATTCCTTCTTTTCCTATGGTTTGGAAAAGGTTGTATAATAAAGGTACTAGTTCCTCTTGAAAGGTTTGGTAGAATTTGGATGTAAAATTGAAAACATTTCCACTCAGATCAGGAATGAGGCAAGGATGCCCACTGTCTATTCAAAATCATAATGGAAGTCTTAGCCATTGCAATCAGGCAAAAGAAGGCAATCAAAGGTATTCAATAGGGTCAGAGGAGATCAAACTCTCACTCTTCACTGATGATATGCTCTCATACCTGGAAAATCACCAAATTTTTGGAACAAATGATAATGAAGACACAAATTATCAAAACCTGTGGGATACTGCAAAGCCAATCCTAAGAGGAAAATTTATAGCATTGGAAAACTTCATCAGGAACACAGAGAGGAAGCCAACAACTTAATGGATCATCTCAAGCAACTGGAAAAGGAAGAGCATTCCAACCCCAAACCCAGGAAAAGAAAACAAATAACCAAAATTAGGTCAGAATTAAATGAAATTGAAAACAAAAGAATCATTCAGAAGATCAACAAAACAAAAGGTTGGTTTTTTTGAAAAGACTAACAAAATTGATAAATCTTTGGCCAACCTAACCAGAAATAGAAAAGTAAAATCTCTAATATCATCTATCAGAAATGATAAAGGAGAAATAACAACAGACACCTCAGAAATGCAAGTAATCCTCAATGATAACTACAAAAATCTCTATTCCCAGAAATATGAAAATCTGAAGGAAATGGACCAATACCTGGAAGCATGCCACCTTCCTAGACTCAACCATAAAGAATTAGAAATCTTGAATAGACCTATATTAATCACTGAAATAGCATCAACAATACAAAGTCCCCCCAAAAAGAAAAGTCCAGGACCAGATGGCTTCACACACAATAAGAAATGTTAAGTATTTGAGGTGGTGATTATGCGAAATTTAGCTTACTTTGATTCATTACACAATGTATGCATGTATGAAAACATCACATTAGACCCCATAAGTATATGCAATTAAAATTTTTAAAAGGCAATGGAATAAATAAAGTTATCTGTATAGAGGGTTATTATTCCCTCTAGCCTTTTCTTTAGTTCTGCTGCTCATAATATGTCATTCATTTTAGAGGGCAAGCAGAGTGTAGTTATGAAATCAAGCCCAGTGCCTGGGATCAATTGAAGAACAATGATGCTAGGGCGTCACCTACTGGCCAGATTGCTACAAAGGCCAGGGGAAGGGGCTGCCTTAGCAAAAAAGCAACACTTCTTCAAAATCAGTGCATGTAAATTATGTTCCTACACAATGTAAAAAATGGATAAAGGGCCCTGTGCAATGGCTTACACCTGTAACCTCAGAACTTTGGGAGGCTAAGCTGGGAGGATCACTTGAGCCTGGGAGTTCAAGGCTGTGGTGAGCTGTAATGCAGCCACTGCACTCCAGCCTGGGCGACAGAGTGAGGTCCTATCTCTAATAAGTAACTAAGTAAGTAGATAGTTATGTCAGGGACACACATAGACCGAAATGAAACTGAATCTGTGATAAGGGTAAGGATTTGGTTTAGTCTAATTTCATTTTTCCTCAAGAGGTTTTAAAATGTCATCATTCCACAGAGAACGTAGCCTTTTAAATATCATATTTGGCATATGAAAAAGGTCTGTTATAAACTACAGTAATATGAAGAACACCTGTGAACCACTACCCAGTTAAACCCAAAAAACTATTTAAATGTCATCAGGGTGAGAATGAATAAATAGTGGTAACCGTATATTCTGTATATTCACACAGTACATCAGTGAAATGAAAATTTAGCTCCACGTAAAGCCATCAATTAATCTTAGAATAATAATATTGATTTTCTTTTAACAAGTAGGATCTGGGGCGGTGTCTGTGGCTCAAAAGAGTGGGGTGCCAGCCCCATATGTCGGAAGTGGCGGGTTCAAACCCAGCCCCGGCCAAAAACTGCAAAAAAAAAAAAAAAAAAAAAAAAGTAGGATCTGGAAGTCTACATAGACTATGACAGCATTTTTGTAAGACTCACAAACAGGAGAACATTCATTTTTCAAGGAAATCTTTCCTTAGATAACTTCAATACTGCACACAACAAGGGGTGTGCTCCAGTGATGATTTCAGGTATAAACATATATATATATAGGTTCCCTCAGAGAAGTCAAGTTCAAAATGTGCATGTGTCTTAACCAAAAATACTTTGGCAGAAGGAAAAGTAGAGCATTCCTATAAATGTTAACTCACATTTATTTTCTTCCCTATTATCACCAACAAACATTTTGAGACACACAGTTCAAGAGTACTTACCAAATGCTTGTAACTTGACTCCCTCCTCAAATTCTATCAAGATATTATAATAGAATATAAAAGTGAAAAATGAAAATAAATTAGTAACATTCAAAGCTAGAAAGACTATTGACAGCCCCAAACAGGACGTTGAAGAAAAAGTAGGACAGATAAAAGTCTCAGTTCTGCAGAGGAGTCTGAGAATCAATCTAGGCATACCCATCAGGGTTCTCAGGTTGTAAGCAACAGAGGCAGACCTGGGCTCACTGTATCAGAAGAGGATTCAAAGAAAGGATATGGTGTGGCTCATAGAAAAGCCAGACACCAAAGCTTGGGAAAGAAGGATAAGGGACCAAAGCACCTCTAGAGCATCTATGTGTCACTCTTGTCAGAGACTGGTACTGTTTGAGTTAAGTTCCAACTCCTCCCCCCCCCCCCCCCGTTGTCTGAAGCTAGCCAATGTATTAAGTTCCAGAACAAGAAAGTTGAGCCAGGCTCAGTGGCTCACACCAGTAATCCTAGCACCCTGGGAGGTCAAGGTGGATGGACCACCTGAGCTCTGGAGTTTGAGACCAGCCTGATCAAGAGTAAGAACCCACCTCTACTAAAAATAGAAAACCTAGCCATGCATGGTGGTGCATACCTGTAGTCCCAGCTACTGGGGAGGCTGAGGCAAGGGGATTGATTGCTCAAGCCGAAGAGTTTGAGGTTGCTGTGAGCTATGATGCCATGGCACTCTACCCAGGGCAACAGAGTGGGATGGAGAAGAGAGGAGAGGAGAGGAGAGGAAGAAGGAGGGAGGGAAGGTAGGAAGGAGAGAATAAAAGAAAGGAAGTTGATAAGCCTGGTGTGGGCCAAGGACCCATTTTAGCGAGAAGGCAAAGCCATGTGACTGAAGTCCACCAAACTAGAGGGCCCTGTGCAATGGCTTCCACTTGTAACCTCAGAACTTTGGGAGGCTAAGGTGGGAAGATCACTTGAGCCCAGGAGTTCAAGGATGCGGTGAGCTGTGATATAGCCACTGCACTCCAGCCTCAGTGACAGAGTAAGGTCCCTATAATAGGGGAAAGTAATGTCCCAAACCAAAGAAGCACATGACCATTCGTTGCAACTGAGACTGTAAAAATAATAAGTACAACAAAAAATAAATAGAGCTACCTATGATCCAATAATTTCCACTTCTGGGTATACACCCAAAAGGATTGAAGGCAGGATTTTGAGATATTTGCACACCCCTGTTTGTAGCAGCATTACTCACAACAGCCGAGAGGTGGAAGCAAGCAACCTAAGTGTCCATCCATAGATGTATGAACAAAATGTGGCTTTATACATACAAAGGAATATTACTGACTCTTACAAAGGAAGGAAATTCTGACATATGCAATAACATGGAAGAACTTTAAAGACATTATGTTAAGTGAAATAAGCCAGACACAGAAGGAAAAATATTACATGATCACACCTGTATGAGGTATCTAGAGTTGTTAAACCTATGGGAACAGAAAGTAGAATGATAGCTGCCAGGGACTGGGGAAAGGGGAGAATGGGAAGTTAGTGTTTAAGGGATAATAGCATCATGTTTGAAAGATGAAGAAGAGTTTTGGAAATTGGTTTCACAACAATGCGGATATTCTTTACATTACTAAAGTGTGTATTTTTAAATGGCAAGGTGGTAAATTTTATGTTATACGGTTTTTACCAGGATAGAAAAATATATAACAAATAACGTGCCAGACCTGTCCGGAAAGTATGCAGCCACATATGTCTCTATTTTTCATGGTACATAGCTGGATATTTTCTGGACAGCACTCAAAACCAAGAGTAATCCTTTTTTTTTAATTTTTTCTTCACTTGTTCTTCACTTTGTTGCCCTCAGTAGAGTGTTCTGCTGTCATAGCTCACAGCAACCTCCAACTCTTGGTCTCAAGCAATCCTTTTGCCTCAGTTTTTCTCTTTTTAATAGAGACGGGGGTCTCATTCTTGCTTAGGCTGTTCTTGAACCTGTGATCTCAAGCAATCCACCCACCTCGGCCTCCCAGAGTGCTAGGATTAGGGACATGAGCCACCTTCCTTGGCCAAGAGTAATCTAAAAGTAAGCGTTAACAAAGGCTTGAAGACTAAGTTATTAATCTAAGCTTTAATTTCCTCAGGAAAACATTGGTATAATTTTAACCTACTTCATAAGGTACTTTTGAACATTAAATGAGATTAGTTCATATCTAGTTCTTAGCACAATGCCTAACGCAGAACAAGGATGTCACAAATATGCAGATTTGGTGAATATTGACACATTCTAAAGAACAAAAGGTGATGGCTCACCCCTGTAGGCTTAATACCCTGGGAGGCTGAGGCAGGAGCATTGCCTGATGTCAGGTGTTTGAGAATAGCCTGAGGAAGAGCGAAACCCAGTTTCTATGAAAAATAGAAAAATTAGCCAGGCATAGTGGCAGATGCCTGTAGTTCTACCTACTTGGGAGGCTGAGGCAGGAGGATCACTTGAGCCCAGGAGCTGGAAGTTGCAATGAGCTAGGCTGATGCCACTGCACTCTACCTAGGCAATAGAATGACACTCTATCTCCAAAAAAAACAAGAACAAAAGGCATATTTGACAGTATGACACATATGACACTGTGACTCCATTTACATAAAAAACAAGTGCACATGTAAATATGTGAGTAATGTAAACATATTTAAACAAGAAGATGAGGAAAATATGGCTCAACCTTTATCAGTAATTCTCTTAGAGAAGCACCAAGGGATTGGGGTTGTGCAAATAAAGGAGAGAAGGAACTTACTTCTATAAGAAAAAACACAAAACTATCTGAATTTTTTTTTTGAGACAGAGTCTCATCATGTCACCCTCGGTAGAGTGCTGTGGTATCACAGCTCACAGCAACCTCAAACTTTTGGGCTTAAGTGATTCTGTTGCCTCAGCCTCCTGAATAGCTGGGAGTACAGGCACTGTCACAATGCCTGGCTATTTTTTTGTTGCAGTTGACAGTATTGTTTAGCAGGCCCAGGCCAGGCTCTAACCCACCAGCCTCAGTGTACATGGCTGGCACCCTGCTCACTGAGCTACAGGTGCTGAGGCTATTTGAATTTTTAATATCAAATATATTTTATGCTTTTATAAGTGGGATGTCATTATTGTCTCACTTTCCAGAAAAGGAAACTGAGGCTGGAGAAGGTGAGTTACCTGCCCCAGGTGATAGCCAGAAAGAGAATTCCAACCTGGGCAGACTGGCTCCAGAGCCCTGACCCATTACCACTGCATGGAAGGAAGGTCGGGAAGAGGAAAAGAGAAGGCAGAACTGGGTGGGACCTGGCATGTAAGGGCAGGAAGCCAAGTCAAGTTCATAAGCCCCTGGGATGGAAGGTACTTCCTACAAAAAAATCAAACCAATCAAACCCCAAGTGACAGTAGGGCTAAGTGGAGGGCAGACCTCAACATTAGTTGTACTTAACCTACTGGAGCAGGAGTCACTGATGATTTTAAGAATCTGATGAAAGAGACGGATGGTGATGGCTCATGCCTGTAATCCTTGCACTCTGGGAGGCCGAGGTGGGTGCATTGCTTGAGCTCAGGAGTTCAAGACCAGCCTGAGCAAGAGTGAGACCCTGTCTCTACTAAAAATAGAAAAAACTATCTGGGCATGGTGGTGCATGCCTATAGTCCCAGCTATTAGGGAGGCTGAGGCAAGAGGATCATTTGAACCGAGGAGTTTGATGTTGCTGTAAGCTATGATGATACCATGACACTCTACCCAGGGCAACAGAATGAGACTATGTCTCAAACAACAACAAAGAATCTGATGAAAGAATGAGCTATCTCAATACGAAATAATACACACAGACAAACAAAACATGGTGCCCTATTTCAGTGGGTTCGTAAACTCCAGTTAAGTCTTGCTCTCAATCTACCATGTAAATAATTCAATAACAGACATGTCTATAGTAGAAATTTTATTTCCATTCATAAAATATATCACTAAATAGCTGAAAAAGTTACATATTATTTTAAAACATAGATTTTTTTAAAAATCATATTAGCTTCTCCTTAGCAAAATGCTTTTGTTTTATGTATTTACAAGAATATACTATCTTTCAGGTACATTTTTCACGCAAGCCAGCCTGAGAAGGCCTTTAGATGTAGGTAGTAGCTGCTCCAGTAAAGTTCACTATCAGCTCCTCCTGCCTTGTACACAGGATAATGTGATTTTACAAAAGTCCCTTTGAAAACAAGAGTCAATGCAGACAGCTTCTAGAGAAAAATCTGGCAAAGCAGCAGTTGATATTATATTTTCTTTTAGTGATGAAATTAATCTTGCTTTGGTAATCTACAGCCTGCTTAAGGTAAGTGGGGGGATGAAGTCCATAAGACTAAATTGTTTGTCTATGAATCTTCGACCTGATTGGGTGGAGACGGTGGCCTTGAATCCATCTCTCTGCTATAAGGTCTCCTGTTTTGGTAGGTGGAAGAACGTTCTGTGATACGGCCATCCATGTTCTGATACATCTGAAGGTGAGGAAGAGACAGGACACTGATTACCATCTCGTTAAGACATGCCATGCCATGTGCCTTTCTTGCTAGTTACTGAAATAAAAATGATTGTTCTATATAGGTAATTACTTTTTTCTTTTTATTTTCTTTTTTTCTGAGAGAGAATCTGACTATGTCACCCTTGGTAGAGTGCTATAGCATCAAAGCTCACAGCAACCTCAAACTCTTGGGCTTAAGCAATTCTCTTGCCTTAGCCTCCCAAGTAGCTGAGACTATAGGTGCCCACCACAACACCTGGCTATTTTTTTGTTGCAGTTATCATTGTTGTTTTAGCTGGCCCAAGCCTAGTTTGAACCCACCAGCCTCAGTGTATGTGGCCAGTGCCCTAACCACTGAACTATGGGCGCCGCCTGTACTTTTTAAACTTTTTATTGATACATAATGTACATGTTTTTAGGGTACAAGCATAAACTATTACTTTATTATGCACAGATTGTAAATATTCTACCATATTAATCAACAAAGCAATTTTAGTCCTTTTTTAAATATTGATAACATTATTAAAAATCAACTTCTAGTCAAATATTTTGTTTCATTATTGATTGTACTCTTAGATATCAAATGTCACCTAGAAATCTTGAAGCTATGCATAAAAACCATAAAAGGGAAAGGCCACAAAGAAAAGATACAGAGGACTGATTCTTCCACCTGGGAGTTTCATTGGCTTTTAAAATTTTCCAAAATTAAAATAGATTTACTTTATTTTTATAGATTAAGAAGTTAGCACATTCATATAAGTTAATTTAAGGTATACAGAATAAAAACTAAAAATCACCAGAAGTATATGTGCTGCTGAAGCAAGCACTGAAAATCACCAGAATAACCACCATTATAGATAGCTTGCTATGAACACACAATTTTGTGTCTGTCGGCTCAGGCTGTATATCCTCTTTTAGAATCTTATTTTTGAATTATCCCTATATTGTTATTATATTGCTCATATGTTGCATGTGCTACATATTTATATTGGATACATATTTATATTCAATATATAGTGAATATTTTCATTATTCACTAAGTATGGCCATATATTGTAGCTAGGGTCTGTAGTATTGATGTGCCATAATTAACCTTCGGTGGACTGGTTATGTAATACTAACCGAAGGTGCACATCTGATCTACTCTGTCCTTGAGATGTGCAGGGGAAAGGGAATTGCCAGATCAAAGGGGAGGCACACTTGAATTGTCACTCACATGGCCAGGCTATCGGTGCTGTGATGGAAGGGGTGTACTTATTTGTACTCCTACCTACTATGTCTGGGTGTATTTCCTCCAGAGCCTTTCCAACAGTGGGTATTTTTTTTTTTATTAATTGATATCTGTATACATTAATGCAAACATGGGGTACATTGTGCTGTTTTCATATATAATTTGAAACACTTTCATCAAGCTGGTTAACATAAATTTCATGTCATTTGCTTAATCATTGTATCAAAA
>CAUYQV010031390.1:0-10500 GCA_963574575.1 Galagoides demidoff | reverse complement strand
AGTATAGTAAATTAGACTATCTCCATGTTGCTAAAACAATCAGGTAACCAAACTAATAATTGAGGCATGAAATAAATCCAATATCTACCAGATTTCCTGAAATCTCACTCTTTGCTCAATTGTTCAGTAACATGTCTCTAGGCTCGGCGCCTGTGGCTCAATTGGCTAAGGCGCCAGCCACATACACCTAAGATGGTGGGTTCGAATCCCCAGCCCGGGCCTGTCAAACAACAATGATGGCTGCAACCAAAAAATGGCCGGGTGTTGTGGCGGGCACCTGTGGTCCCAGCTACTTGGGAGGCGGAGGCAGGAGACTCGCTTGAGCCTAGGAGTTGGAGGTTGCTATGAGCTGTGATGCCATGGCACTCTGCCCAGGGGGATAGCTTGAGGCTCCGTCTCAAAAAAAAAAAAAAGAAATATGATTAATTCACTTTTGGGGTGAGACTTAATATGAAGCAGGCACTCCCAGGTCACATAATTCTCACAGATACTCTGCGAGGTAGTTAGTACTCCCGCTTTCCAGACCATGAAACGAAGGCACAGAGAGATTCAGAAACTGTCCCAACATCACTTAAGCAGAAACAGTGAGATTCAAACCCAATGTGATTCCACACCCCAAATTTAATTTTCTATATTAAAATTCCTTGCTTTCTAATCTTTCAAGACTTTTGCCAGGGGGCTGGGAACAGTATTTTCTTTTGGGGAGTTGTTCTGGTGGTGATACAGGAGACCTCCAGATGGTGACACTCAGCTTGCCTCCTTAATTCTGAGCCTCAGGCCCTGGGTCAGAACTGGAGATTGCCAGGGCTCCAGGACCCGACTACCACGCTGGCAGCCACTTCACGGAGAATCTCATAATACTCTGTTCCATGAATTAGTAACCAGATCTTTTCCATAAAATACTGTGAAAGAATTCAATAAAGATACCTGGGGAAATTAAGCTATTTCACTCCATAAAAATTCAGAGGACTTAGGGAGAAATATCTATCAAGGCCAGGGAAACAGAAGAATCCTGGGGTGGGGAAAAGGTGAGAAAAATTATTTTTTTTTAAATCCAAAAGGAAAAGTTAGAAGGAGCACATCCTTTCATCTGAGCAGCTATGCAACTTTAATCGTAGCAACCTGGTGTTAATATGGCCTCTAGAGAGGGGTGCCAGGGCGTTCCTTAACCTCCCTGAAATCCATGGACCTGTGCTAGCCTAGGATCACTAAAGATTCCTTTTTCTTCTTTTCACTGAGTCCTGATCTCTGTGCCTGTGTCTGAACACTGGCCTTCAAAGATAGTATGTCGAGTGGGAAGAATGTAGATTAGGTTTTAATTGAAGATCTGTTACCTATTAGATGAGGCTTTTTGGTTCACGTCTTCATCCTGGACCTCACTTTCCTCATTTCTATACTGGGAAAAATAAAACTTCTTTTTAGACTTGTTATCAGGATGGAAGATAATGCCTAAGCCAGGCCCACTTACACAGTAGTCACTCAAGAATTTATAAATATTAGTATGCTTTGGCAAGCTTCGTCCAGTTGTCTTCAGCTGAAGAGCTCAGAGATGAAGAGGTAGAGACTGGGACAAGAGGACAGGCCTATTTTCCGGGGTTGTGGAAAAAGCTCTCTCTGGCCTTTCCTAACTGAACACATCATGATGAACAAAAAAGATGACTTCGTCAGGGGAAAGAAAAGCCATTCTAAGGTTATACTTAGTATCAGAAGGTGAGGAATTTAAGGAAGGTGAAGATCTTCCGAGGAGGCTGGAGACACAACAGAACATCCAGGTGGTCGCCAAGAACCAGGAGCCAGATTTTGAGATTTTTCCATAGGTATTGGGGCCCAACTTGAGGTCAGAACTCTTCACCAGAGAAAAGGACTCGCAATTCCAAGGCGACTAGGTTTCAAGACAATTGAGTATGTTCTCAGAGTAGAAACTCACAAATATCGATCAAAGCAGCTCTTTTATAAGTTGGACACACATGTGGGTGGAGTTAAATCACCTTGTATGGGGAGAGGAGGTAAAGAGAGGGGCAGGATTGTTAAAGAGGTTAGCATGAAGTTTTTAGTTGCTGTACCAGAGATACCCCAAATCATAGCGGCTTAAACATAATAAACTGCTTCTCACACATAAAAGTTGGGGTCAGTGGCACCAAGGTAGTAAGGAGGCTCCCAAACCACCTAGGTCCATGTTATTTCAGTCTTATTCTGCCACCTTTAACACACAGCTTTTGTCTTTGACCCAAGAAAATAGGTGCAGCTGTCACAATCCCAGGGCCACATTCCAGACAATAGTCGGGGGGGAAAAGACAGCATGTTTATTTTAAGGGTGAGACCCAAAGTTACAGAGCTCATGTCTCCTCACATACCACCAGCCAGAGCTCAGGCAGACGGCCACTCTCAGCTTCAGAGAAAGCTAGGAAAATTCTATTACTTAAGTCCAGTTAGGAAATCTTGGGACGCTTGATGTTGTGTCCAACCATGACGTCCTTAGAAGTTAACCCAGAGTCTTTTTTTTCTTTTCTTTTTTTTTGAGACAGAGTCTCACTTTGAAGCCCTCAGTACTATGCCATGCCATCACAGCTCCCAACAACCTCAAACTCTTGGGCTCAAGTGATTTTCTTGCCTCAGCCTCCCAAGTAGCTAGGACTACAAGTGCCTACCTAACATAATGCCCTTCTATTTTTTTTTTTTTTTTTTTTAGAGACAGAGTCTTGCTCTTGCTCAGGCTGGTCCCGAACCTGTGAGCTAAAGCAATCGACCTGCCTTGGCCTCCTACAGTGCTAGGATTACAGGCGTGAGCCACCATGCCCTGCCTAATACAAAGTCTGGTCAGAGTCCATGTTTCCACAATTTAAGGGGAAAACTATGGATCTCCATTAAGATTTTTGACCCTGGCTTGGCACCTGTGGCTCAATTGGCTAAGGCGCCAGCCACATACACCTAAGGTGGAGGGTTCGAATCCCCAGCCTGGGCCCGCCAAACAACAATGATGGCTGCAACCAAAAAATGGCCAGGCGTTGTGGCGGGCGCCTGTGGTCCCAGCTACTTGGGAAGCGGAGGCAGGAGACTGGCTTGAGCCCAGGAGTTGGAGGTTGCTATGAGCTGTGATGCCATGGCACTCTACCCAGGGGGATAGCTTGAGGCTCCGTCTCAAAAAAAAAAAAAAAAAGATAATGATGCTGATGATGATATAGCTGCTTGTCATGGGGAAATTAATGATTAAAGATGTCTGGCTAGGAACAAACGAGGGTATAAGCAATCTGCTTCAAGTTATCACAAAATCTCAAATGGAGTTACAATTTTTAAATCCTTTTAGTCCCCTGTATCCATTAAAATAGATTATATGTGGGACAATGGGGCAGTGCATGAAGAGGAAGGGGAGAAGGAATTGGGTAACCAAGAACTAGAATTAAAGATTGGAGATTCCTACTTCAAGGCAGAGGCTGGTAATGAAAGCCAAAGAGGTGAGTCAAGACTCAGGAGACAGCAGACACCATGTTTTCATAATTACCATGAATAAACAGCAAGTTTAAAAGACCAGAAACAAGATTGCAAAACTAGGACTTTAGATTATGGCAAATGAATCAGAATAAAAGCAAGTTGAAAATAATTGAAGGTCCTAGAATTCAGGGGTGTCCAATCTTTTTTCTGTCACACATTAGAAGCGTTAAGAGTCGTCTTGAGCCACACAGTAAATACGCAAACACTAATGAAAGCTGATTAGCAAAAAGTCCTCCAGGCCACAGGTTGGACACCCCTGTGATGCGTATGGGAGTGGGGGGTCATCTTAATAGACCAGAAGCTGGGAGAGGCTAGAGCTTAAAACTAGAACCAAATGTTAGAAGGAATAGGAAAGCACAGACTAGATACTACGCCATTCCCCAGATGTGCCTCGGACTCTTTACCTTTGCATACACAGTAAGTCCTAACTCTCTTTTAAAGCTCAGTTCGGATGCTACCTTCTTCATGGGGTTAGTTCCCTCCTCTGTGCTTCCTTTTTTGCCCCTGTGATAATTTTTAGGGTATTTGCTTTGCTTCCATAAACAGGCATACACACACACACACAAATTAGCCCTCTGAGAATTAATTCCCTGTTCTGACCATTTTTTGTGCTCCCAATCTGCAATGACTGCTCATGGTAGTTTATTACCATGTTCTCGGAATTATAGAAGCAATTTCTCTACATCTCCCTTGGGATGTTTCCACAATAAGAAACACAAATAATAACAACAATCATAGCTACTACTTATTGAGCGCTTGCTATGAACCAGAAGCTGACACTGACACTAGCCCCTCATGCCTCTCCTCATCTGGAAAACAAGAATAATATCTCCTTCGTGGAGATGTTGTCATGGTTACACGGAGTGATGCAAGTGAGTCTTAGCACTGGAGCTGACAATCATTAAGAATTTGATAAGTATTTTACCACAATGTCTAGTTTAATTAAGAAAAAGAAAATCCACGAGGTCACTAGATGAGAAAGGGTGTTATTGGGTTATGGAAAAATTAAATTCCAGGGGAGTTGCCAAAGGCCAACATGCTTTGTGTGTGTGTGTGTGTGTGTGTTTTGTCTGCTATTTTGTCTATTCTGTTAGAGAAAGAGTCCACATTCTTTGATCACTACCTGTATTTAACATTCATGTATTTTGGGATTTTCTGGTTATCTTTCTGTTGTTAATTTCTACCCTAATTCCATTGTGGTTTGTAAACAGGCATTATATGATTTCTATTCTTTTAAACTTGTTAAAGTGTGTTTTATGGCCTAGATTAGAATGTGGTCTATCTTGGTGAATGTTATGTGTAAACTTGGAAAGAATTTGCATTCTAGGTGCCCGTAAATCAGTAGTTAGGGCATTGACCATATGCTGCAGGGCTGGTGAGTCTGAACCCAGCTTGGCCCAGGACCTGCTAAACAAACAAACAAACAAAAAAACCACAGGCATTGTGATGGCCGTAGCCTCAGCTATGAGGGAGGCTGAGGCAAGAGAATCACTTGAGCCCAGGAGTTGGAGGTTGCTGTGAGCTGTGACACCACAGCACTCTACCAAGGGTAACAAAGTAAAACTCTGTCTCAAAAAAATAATTTGCATTCTGCAGATGTTCAATGAAATATTCTCTAAATATTGACTATATCCAGTTGATTGATGGTGTTATTGAACTAAACTATGTCCTTACTGATTTTCTACCTGTTGGACTCATCCATTTCTGACAGAGGAGTGTTAAAGTCTCCACCTATAACAATGGATTCATTCATTTCTTGTTGCAGTTCTATCAGTTTTTGCCTCATATATTTTAATTTTGTGTTGCTAGGCACATACATGTTAACCATTATTATGTCGTCTTGGAGAACTGACCCTTTTATCTTTATATAAGGTCCTTCTTTATCCCTGATAACCTTCCTTTCCTTTAAGTTTGATCTGCCTAAAATTAATACAGCTACTCTTGCTTTCTTTTGATTAGTGTTAGTGTGTATGTATTTCTCCATCCATTTACTTTCGATCTATATGTGTCTTCATATTTACAATGGGTTTCTTATAGACAACATACACTTAGGACTTGTTTTTTAGTCCATTCTGATAATATCTCTCTTTTAAGTAGTGCATTTAGACCATTAATATGCAAAGTGGTCATTGATATAGCTGAATTAAAATCTATCAGACATATGAAAGCTATAACCCAACTATAGTGCAAGAAGGGTAAAATGGAGGGGGGGGAGGATGGGTGGAGGGAGGGTAATTGGTGGGACCACACCTACGGTGCATCTTACAAGGGTACATGTCAAATTTACTGAGTGTAGAGTATAAATGTCTTAATACAATAACTAAAAAAATGCGGTGAAGGTTCTGTTAACCAGTTTGATGAAAATATTTCAAATGGTATATAAAACCACGTTGTACTTCATGATTACATTAGTGTACATAGCTATGATTCAATAAAAAAAATCTGTCAGTTTTGTATTTGTTGCCCCTGTTCTTTGTTCCTATTTTCATTTTCCACTTTTTTTTTGCCTTTTGTGGTTTTAATTAAGCATTTTATGATTCCATTTTCTCTCCATTATCAGAATATCAGTTATGCTGCTTGTTTTTAACATTTTTAGTGGTTGTCCCTGGAGTTTGCAACATACATTTATAGCTAATGCAAATTCATTTTCAAATAACATTATACTGCTTCGCGGAGAGTGTGAGAACCTTATAAAAACTAACAACTAAATCCTCCCTCCTGTCCTTTGTCACATTGCTGTCATCCATTTTACTTATATGTAACCATACATAATCACATATGAGATATATACAGAAGCATACATAATTGAATACTTTGTTGCTTTATTTTGAAGAAATTGTTATCTGTTAAATCAATTAAGAATTTAAAAAATATGGGACAGTGCCTGTGGCTCAGTAAATAGGGCGCCAGCCTCATATATTGAGAGTGGCAGGTTCAAACACAGTCCCAGCCAAACTACAACCAAAAATAGCCGGGCGTTGTGGTGGGCGGCTGTAGTCCCAGCTGCTCAGGAGATTGAGGCAAGAGAATTGCCTAAGCCTGGAGATTGCTGTGACCTGTGTGACGCCATGGCACTCTACCAAGGGCGATAAAGTAAGACTCTGTCGCTACAAAAAAAAAAAATTTTTTTTTTTTTGAGACAGAGCCTCAAGCTATCCCCCTGGGTAGAGTGCCATGGCATCACAACTCATAGCAACCTCCAACTCCTGGGTTCAAGCGAGTCTCCTGCCTCCGCCTCCCAAGTAGCTGGGACCACAGGTGCCCGCCACAACGCCTGGCCATTTCTTGGTTGCAGCCATCATCGTTTGGCGGGCCCGGGCTGGGGATTCAAACCCGCCACCTTAGGTGTATGTGGCTGGCGCCTTAGCCGATTGAGCCACAGGCGCCGAGCCCAAAAAAAATTTTAAAGTCTTTATTTTACCTTTACTTATTCCTTTGGCTTTTTTCCTTTCTTTCTGTAGATCCAAGTTTCTGAGCTATAATTTTCCTTTTCTCTAAATTCTATTAACATTCCTTGCAAGGTAGGGCTTTTGCATAGGAAGGAGACAATTTATTCAACAACCAAGCACTGTGTTAAGCACTGGGGATGTAGTGCTGAGCAAGATAGCATCTTGCCTTCATGGATATTTCAGTGTCAAAGAGGTGATAACTAAGCAAGTAAGAATGGGAGGTTCCTCACATAGACTCTATCACACTACACACACACACACACATACACACACGTAGAGAGCTACAGGGACAGAGGCAGAAAGAAAGAGAGAGAGACAAAGACAGAAAGGCAAGAATGCAAAGGAGAGTCTTCTACTGAGCGCAACTTGAATCATATAACTTTGGGGTCTCTTTAAATGTTCTAAGGGTTTAGGGCTTGATTTGCCTGCACCACAGCTCAAGGGCCCTGCCTCAGAGAGGGTCTGGGGGCTTGAAGGACAAAGCTCAACTGGCTAAGCATCCCTTCCAGGCTCTGGTGAGGGACTGGTCACCTATTCCTAATGACGCAATGAAGCTGATGGTGAGACAGAAAAATCTATCTCTGGACAACTCTTTGTCCGAGCTCTGCTCCTACTACACTTACTGTGTGTATACCATTAGAATACATTTCTCAGCCCTTGCAGCCTGTGTGGAATTTTACCTCTTTAAATTGTTTCCATCTATAATTACTTAGCCTTTCAGAACCAGAGACTGACAGTGGGTAACTGGTGCTGAATCATATGATTCAGTGGGATAATTTATGATATATCTTGTACCCTAAAAGTGCCAAAGGCCCAAACAGTTTATACCTACAATGGAAAATGCCATTTCTCATTGCAAAACAAAACTTGGAAATAGAAGTCAGTCATCTGTGCAAACACATAGCTTTGAAAACACCAGAGGCATCAAAAGAAAAGAATACTGACCTCCACGTTCTGTTGAAAAGCTACATATATCAGTCCCCTGCTCAGAGTCTCCAGTGACCTCTCCTGTGATCCAGAGAGGCCAATGTCTGGTGGTTGATCTACAGTGATCTACTTGCCCTGTCTCACTCAGGCTCTCTGTGCTTTTACCTTGTAGCCCCTTCTTTCTAGAACTATCTTCTACCACATACCTGGGTAGCTGACTCCCTCAAAGCTTCCTGTCCAGTATTCAAATGACTCTTAGAGATTCCTAGATCTCCTTTATTATGAAAACAACCCATATCTCACCCCACAGTTCAGATCCTCCAGCCTGCTTTGTTTTATGAGATACCAGCCATTATCACCTAAGATGTGTTTATTTTCTTTCCTACTCACTGTGGTTTGCAGGGTCTACATGGGTTCAAAATTGCTCTGATTTGTTCACTGCTATATAGAGTAAGGATTCATACTTACTTACATACTTACTATAAAAATTACAGGGAAGTTTAAAGGCCTCTGAAAAAATCATGACACTCTTAAAAATAAAAAAGATAGGGCAAATCCTATCAGCTATCAAGACATAGTAGAAAGCAATATTTATTCAGGCAGTATGATATTAGACCAACGAAACAGGATAGAGAACCTTAGAATAAATGCTTGCGTATCTTGACATAATATACAACAAAGGTGCCATTGAAGGTCAGTGGGGAAAGGATGGACTCTTCAATAAACAAAATTAGGACATCTGGTTACATTGTAGGTAAAGGAGGAAAAAAGAAAGAAAACTAATACTTTATATGTATACAATCAGTTCCAAATGGATTAAGACCTAAATGTGAAATGCAAAATTTAAAAGCACTTATATGACAGTGTAGAATATCTTCGTGTCCTCCAAAGAGAGAATTTCTTAATATGATAGAATGTATCATCCATAGAGGAAACAAAGGACTTCATTTCACCAAAAAAGCCATAACAAGAGTTGAGTAAAACCACAAGGAGGTGGGAAAAAGAATTTGCCATCCATATAACCAACAAATAATTAGTGTTGACACCTTAAGAATCCTTCATAACAAAGATAAAACCATTTGAAAAGTGGAGAAAATAGTAGAACAAACAATTCAAAACATGTGAAATCTGAGTCTGTTCAAATGTATTAATAATATAAAATGCCAACTAACAACCCCAATGATATCAATTCCATACACACTTCGACAAAATTAAGTTACAATTCAGGGTGTTAGGATGGAGGTGGTGCAACCAGAAGTCACATACATGGCTGTTGGGAATATGAACTGGCACCACTATGTTTGGAATGCAGCTTGGTCTTCTCTAGCAAAACGCAACATGCTCTATGACCCAGTAATTCCACTCCTCTGTGCACACTCTAAAGAAGCCCATGCACTCTAAGAGGAACATACGAGAATATTTAGCACCACAGTGTCCGTATAGCCTGAAAGAGGAAACACGTCTAATGTCCATCTGTAGTACAAGCAATAGATAAGATGTGTTATCACCACACAATAGTATATTATATAGAAATGAAAATTGATGAAATTATACTGGATGAATCTCATAAAGAAAATGTTGACTGAAAGAAGTCACAAAAGAAAACATTCTTGGCCGGGCACAGTGGCTCACACTTGAAATCCTAGCACAGAGTGGAGTCATTGCGCCAGACACCTTATGGCTCACAAGGTGTAAAATATTTGCTATCTGAGCCTTACAGGAAAGTTTCTAGGTTGCTAATATAGGACATTTAGAAGAAAATCAGCAGAGCATTTCCCCCCTAAAAGGGAAAAACTCCAAAATAGGGAAAAGTCTCTGGCCACATCTAGGGAGGATTGTTAGCAACTTCTTAGTGGAAAAGGAATAGGAAATAAACAATAGAACTCACCATACATCACATGGTGATGGTTTAACAACTGATTGTAGCTTCTTATTCTGTTAATTTAGAACAGAAATAACTTATAACTAATCCTTATGAAGTTTTATAAAGTGTAGGTGTTAGGAACCACCGTCTCTTATAGACATATATGGAGGGATAATGGGTAAACTCTCTGTAACTATTCCAAGCAAGGTTAGTATTCAGAATAGGAAAAACCAAGCCCACATTCCCTGATGCTTACAGAGGGCTGCTTAAGCAGGACTATCTTAACAAGTATGTGAAACACATTATAAAAGTTCTAGCCCACATTTTCACTTCTGTTTAACCTCCTTTCTACCACGATAAATATCAGAAGTATGCTCCATTCAGGAATTTACTATTCATTAAAATATTGCTGCTTAGAGAGTGACTTAAGGCAGAGAAACAGAATTAGGTATTGAAAGATTTTCACTATATAATTTTCTCTACAACTAAATATGTCTCGGCTTGGCACCTGTGGCTCAATCGGCTAAGGCACCAGCCACCTACACCTAAGGTGGCGGGTTCGAATCCCCAGCCCGGGCCTGCCAAACAGCAATGATGGCTGCAACCAAAAAATGGCCGGGCGTTGTGGCTGGCGCCTGTGGTCCCAGCTACTTGGGAGGCGGAGGCAGGAGAGTCGCTTGAGCCCAGGAGTTGGAGGTTGCTATGAGCTGTGATGCCATGGCACTCTACCCAGGGGGATAGCTTGAGGCTCTGTCTCAAAAAAAAAAAAAA
>CAUYQV010031385.1:0-72619 GCA_963574575.1 Galagoides demidoff | reverse complement strand
AAAAAAAAAAAAAAAAAATCACAGGCCCTAGTGAATAGATGATGGCATCTCCAGAGTCATTTTCAGAGCTGCAAATCTAAGGTGGGTTTTCTTGGCAGCTCCTATCATGAGCTTGTCACCTTGGGCCAGTCACTAGGCCAGGAGTAAAGCATTGTCTTCAGGCCTGAGCTGTATGCAAATCACTGGGGGCATATTTATTAAATAATATGAGAAAGGTAATTTACTGTAGAAAAAGTTCTGAGGACAAAAACAAAAGCTCTTAACATCTGTCATATATCTATTGTGAAACCAGAACTTTTAACCACATAGACTTCCTCTTACTTCTTTCTAATCAAAGTATATCATACGTTTCAAATAGACCTAAAGAGAACTATTTAAACTTTTAAAAGACACTGAATTTTAAGTGCATATCTTTAAAAAGAAGCTAATTGTTAAGTAACATAACAGATGGTTAACATAGGAGAATTTCCCTAATTTTTTCTTCCTTGAAAACCTAATATAAGGTCAAAAGCAAGCCTCTTTTTATGCAAGTCTATCATAGAAAAACATTTCAGAAAATATACTGAAATTCTGGGCTTCCAATGAAGAGTCAATTTCAGTGTCAAAACCATAAGACCAGCCGCAAAAAATTACTTCACAGTTCACCAAAGTTAAACTTTATTCTCTTCCTTTCATAAGTTCTTATGCTTCCTGCAAATAGATTTACTTCTAATGTTGTTATACCCAAAGGACATACATCCTGTGACAGGAGTGGCAGGTGTGTCCACTGGCCTGGCCGTTTAGAGCCCATGGCTGAGCCTTGTTTAGAGTCCATTTCAGGAGCAGCCCTTTCTCACCACCTGTGCCTGCTCTGTCAGGATCCTATTAATACCAACTCACTTAAAATCACAGGTTATAAACAACTACTGGTAAAAGGAGATGAGTTGAAGGCCTCTTCCCCTTTCCTAAGTCCTCTTCATGCATAAGGAATAAAGTCTGCAGGAATGTAAGAAATCACCCGTAATCATACATGAGGACAAAGAACAGAAGAAAAGACTTTTGAGCATTTTGCTTTGAAGTACTTTTAAGTAAAACATTCTGTAGCCTCTGGAAATTCTTGATTAAAATCCAGCTTTCCTCTGGGAAGCTATATATTTTATTGCAGTTTATGTGTTTTGTTTTGTCTTCATCAGAAAGCATATCAAATTTTGGTGAAGCCTGCATGAGGGGTATTCATATTAACATTTTAGGGGAAAGCAGAGGACACTTTCATATGGTGTTATTGTATTAGGCATACAAAAAAAAAAAGACAGGAGTATGAGAAAGTAGTGCTTGGATATTGGAAAAGGCTCTGTTTCTAAAATGACAGAGTAAAAACTAAGGAAATATTTAAGTTAAAAATCTTTGGAAATCATGGCCTGGAATAAGACCATTTTTATTCATGATTTGGTATTCATAGATAATGACAACATAATTTTTTGGTCTTTAACTTATAAACCTGTTTACGATAATTTGCCCTGAATTAAAGAAGGCAAATATTCACTCATCAAAGAAAGACAAAGGGAAATGAATGCCTCTTCTTTGTTTTGTTTGTTTGATGTAGAAAGAAGAGGGAGTGATATAAAAAGTTTAAGTTCTGGGCAGCACCTGTGGCTCAAAGGAGTGGGGTGCCAGCCCCATATACCAGAGGTGGTGGGTAAACTCAGCCCTGGCCAAAAACTGCAAAAAAAAAAAAAAAAAAGTTTAAGTTCTGGCTTCTAAAATTTTTTTAAAATATAGGGTATGGCACTTCAACCTTCATCCAATATATATAATATTTTCATTTATTGAAATCTATAAAGTATGTTACTTAAGACATAGACAAGAGGTAAGTTTTATGTATGTATGTCAGTATAGAATTAATCTATGGAGACTCAGGAGATCTCATCAAATGCACTATATCTCACTTCCCAGCTACTGCTGCTCTTTCCACACCCAGGGTAGCCTGTAGGTAAAGGGTTAAAAATAACCAACCCACAAACATGCAAAGTCACAAGGAAAAAGGAAGATGCAACTACAGTTCTTACTGGATGAACTTACTAGAGAGAAAAGAAAAGGAGGTGACACAAAGTTCCAGGTTTTCTAAGCATTTGACTGTCTAGCACCTTTTCCCCCCATGTGATCAACATTTCTTTTAATGCCAATAAGCGCATAAAAGGCCAAGGTCCACAATGACACTCTGAGGCTGGACACCTTGACCTCCATAACAAGCTCCTCCCCCCATTTCCCATCACAGAATTGCACCCCACATCACATTTTTGCACAGCTCTATTCCATCAACAAATTCCCTCCCAGGATTTTGCTTGTATCAGCTGGGCAGCAGCAACCCGCGTCTCCATTGCGGAGGCTCGTGGGTCAGTGGGAGGAGGTAGGCTAAAGTAGGCTACATAAACAGATGGGGTCAGACTTACTGTAAAATGTCTATAATGAATACACATTTCTGAATAGGCAGATGGCCAGTGGAGGCAACAAATTTCTACTGTACTCCACACAGTGTGTATGTGCACAAATGAAGTGCATCCCAAGAGACCATATTCAAGAGATGTTGGTTGAGCATCTACTATGCACTGGGGATTATGCAGAAAAGGATAAGGTTCTGTGCAACCAAACTTGCAGATAAATCAGACACTTCCCACAGCTCTGACAAGATTTCTAAAAGGGTTGTCCACAGAGTGCCCTCGGGCAAATCTTATGAGCACTGCACAGAGCATGTACTGAGAAGAGTTAACCTTTTGTTTTAAATCACGTAATTGTGTGGCCTCCTGCCCACTAGAAAAGAAATTTAGTTTCATTCTCTTTATCTCTACAATAGAGATTGGCTCATCAATCTACATATGTGTATTTAAAGCACCTACATTGTAACCTACCAGGCAAGATACTGGAGGTAACAGAAGTGCACACACGTACATGGTAGACTCTTAACAACTGAACTGATATTAAACACAGATTATATAATACTTGGCCTCCCCTTCTCCCCCATGGCTATTGTTAATCAATTTTTTTGATTTTTATTAAGAATCTATTCTGTGCCTCACCATTGCTAAGAAGAAAGCAGGTGCTATAGTTCCCATTTAGGGTATAAGCAGCTCATGGTCTACCTGCGGAGAGGCATCAGCTCTGAGAATAGGGAGTCATTTGTATTCTTTCCTGCCTTTACCATTTACATTCCTGCTTTTTTAAATACTAATGTCCCATCCCAATATAGACCTATTAAATCAGAATCTCAGGGAGAGGCCTTGACATCAGGTTATTTTAAAACTCCCCCGGTGATCTTGATTTGCAGCCAGAGCTGAGAACCACTCACCTTCTGATTTGCAGCCTCTGAGCCTGGCCACATTGCTCTGGCTGTAAACCCTGCCTGACCTGCGGCAAGAGAATAGAATAGCCGGGGAGACAATTCAGAATTTAGCATCACTGGTGAGGGCTTTAGACTCTCCACAGTTGGAATTCATACCTTTTTAAAAGTTTTAGCAAATTTTGTTTCTGCACTATTAATTTTTATACAATTAAAAGTTCTTTAGAAAATACATATTCACAAAACGTCTTTGCTCTGCGGTCCTCTCTGATTTTGCTTCTGTGTAGCACTCCATGTTTGCCTGTGTGACCTTCCAGCTTAACATCCAGTCATACTAACCTGCCAGGGCTTCCTGTTTGCCATCTCCTCTCCCTAGTTCTTTTTTTCTTTCTTTCTTTTTCTTTTTTTGCCAGGGCTGGGTTTGAACCCACCACCTCCGGAATATGGGGCCAGTGACCTACTCCTTAGAGCCACAGGTGCCGCCCTCCACTCTCTAATTCTTTACCTATGTTGTCTCCATTGCCTGAACCCCTCTCTTCGCTTTCTTGTCATCTAATTCCTCTCCATTTTCCAAAACTCAGTATAGATTTCACATGCTGTAAATACATTTCACTTGCTCTACTAAATCTATCCTGACCCTGAGTCCAACTACACAGCTTTTCCACGATTCCCACTACACCTACGTTGCCCTTCTCAGAGGGTTTATCACGTGCTCTGGCCCATTTACTGCTCACGGGATTCCTCTCTGGGTTATAGATTTCATAAGGATCAGAAACACACCTGTGTGAGTCAACAGTTTATGCCCACCGCCCTGCATAATGCCCAGCGCATAGTAGATGCCCAACCAATATGTCTTGAATACAATGTGCTGGGAGACAGATCTTTATTTCTGCACATGCACACTGTGTGGAGTACAGTAGCAATTATCCAGATACTGTAAGCCCCAATAACTTTCACATAAAAAGGTCGAATAATTATTTCCCTGTGAAGAAACTCGTTCAGGCAAATTTCACACATTTGAGAACTAATAGATGTCCCTTCTCTCCCGCTTACTAGATTTGATTCCTTCGGAAAATTTTCCTTGCACCCTAATTTGTAACAGTGAGATCCCACCTGCCCGAAAGCTTAGAAATGAATGACAGCATGGGTTCTTTCTGCTTCTCAGAGCTACAGTTTGCCCATCTCCTCTTTGAGGACTCGTGTTACAAGTTCACCTGTGAGAGATTCATACTATGAAATGAGATGTTTCTTCTGCCTCCAGGTAGAAATCCGCATAGTGTCCTCTCTGGACACTGGTGCTGCAACCAGTCCTTGGTGTATCTGTGCAAGATGCTGTGCCACAGCACGAGAAGCACCAGTGGAACTGTGTACTCTGGCTTTGTGGAAGCCCCCAGATTCTGCAGAGTGTATTCTGCCGCCTTTGCGTGAGGTGTGAGCGATGTGCTTTGTGTTGAAGCAGAAGTACTGTTGTTCAAATGAAAGCCTAATAAACTAGTCATTACCCCTAATTGCTGGTATTAGGCACTTTAAATTTCCATTCTCTGGTGTTATTGTTGTTTTCATTAAGCAGCTCCCAAACTTAGTAGCACTTCCCTACTTTGTCAAAGATCAAGTTGCTTCAGGAATTTATTTGGGTTGTCTTTTTCAGTATCCAAAATTTTGTTGCTGAAATCACTACAGAGAATGGTGTACTTCTTGAACAAATTAAAACTTAAATCTGGAACACTGGCTGGGCCTAATTCACCCACTGCTGATTCAAAACCCCTTAGCATAGCAAAGTGGTAAGAATACGAACAGCACAGTGCCAGAAAAAACTTCAACCATATAAAGAGAGAGAGGACGTGTGGAATTCAAGGCAACGCCTTCGTGCCCAGGAGAATTTGAATATTCTGTACTTACCTTTATTAATACGTACAAGAAATAACAACATTTTATTCTGCAAACTGTGTCCCAGACCACCTTTCATATTACTGCACAGGGTGTGTATCCTGTTTGAGTTTTATGAGAGCTGTTTCTTTATTCCTGATCAACACCCTATTTAACCACATGATTTTGTAAATTCCTGAAATTCTGGGGAAGCTGAGTTATTAGAAGGAAGGAGCAACAGAAGCGTGTGCACTGGAACTTGGAAGAGCATGGTTGAAATTCAGCTATAATATGTGTGCTAGGAAAGCTTTGAGATCTCATCAAAACTCCCTTTCAGGGTTACTGTGACGATTGAATGAGGTCATGAGTAAAGTTTCAGTAGGATTATTAAGATGTGATCGGCTCCAGGAGGCAGGAATTTACATGATTTTGTTGTTGTTGTTGTTGTTTGGTGAAAGTTTGGCAGAACCCTCCACCCTCAGTATATGGAGCCAGCACCCTACTCATTGAGCCACAGGTGCCATCCAGGAATTTATATGTTTTGGTCTCTGCTGTATCTCTAGTGCCTTGAATAGTGCTTGGTACAAGGTATTCACTTAATTAATATTTTTTGATAAGTGAATATCATATATTCAAATTGTTGGCCGTATTACTTAGAATATAGGAAAATTCAATAAATGGAGGTTGCTAGTATTGTTTTCATCATCAGTGGAGGATGAGAAAATCTATTTGATAGACAAGATTTAAGAATGTAAAACGCTATTAGAGAAACGCTTTGAAAATGGATGGACTTTTCTGCAGGAAACTGAAGGATTTGTCATTAGTTTTATGAACTTGTCCCAGTAATGTGTCTAGCTATATTCTTTATCATGATTCAGTCTTCCCATTGAAGAACACCATATCTGTCCTGGTTATTGTGCTGTAGTTATGACATGAACGGTATCTATTCCACCATACATCAGAATGCGACTCAACTAACCCTCACAGCCAGAACTCCTCTGAAATGATGGTTTGCACGTAACAGTCTATGTAGGAAAATGAAAACATGAAGACCTTGGAGAAAGGGTAGGCTAAAAACTGGAATTGAAAGGAGATTAGCTAAAAAACTTTGTGTCATCCTTCTCATGTTTCCGTCTATACTTGTTACTGGTATAAGAGCATGTCGAACTCACGCTATATTTTTCCAACTTTTTACTTTGAAAAAATGCAAATCTGTAGATTAGTTGAAAGAGTAATCAGTCAAACATAACCTTCATCCAAAATCACCAAATTGAACACTTTGCAGCACTCATAAATACAGTCCTTCTACCTGTATGCCTAAGGTGCCTAAAATGACACCCAAGGGACTGTAACAACCTGGTCCACATACAGAGGTGGTTTACATAAAGAACTAGGCCTGCTGTAATGATATGTGCAAGCAGTGCATGTCTGGTCTATGAAAATCAGGTCAACTTAAAGAGGTGGTCAACTATAGAGGTTCTACTGCATATGAAATATATCAGTATTTGTAAGCTATAGGTGTCAAGGCATATTACCCTATCTATTTTCTGTATTTCAATACTTTTGTCTGCAAACCTCTTCTACATAACCATAGTAGCATTGGTGCACCTAAGACATTTAACAGTGATGTTAGTATTATTTTATTTATGGTTCATACTCAAATTTCTCAGTCATCACAGTAATGTCCTCCTAACTGTTACCCAGCAGCAGGGAGGGAATTTGCTGTCCATTCAGTAAGCATATACTACGTTTAGTTGTCATGTTTCTTGAGCAGTACTTTAATATTGAACTGTCTCCTAATTCTTTTGTCTTTCATGATATTAATATCTTTGAAGAGTCCAAATTGGTTTATGTCTATTCCCTTGTGATCAGATAGTAAATGTGTTTTCTTAAGAATCCATATTTTAAATAACCAAAGCATATTTTATTTATATGTTTATTTTTGTTTTCTCCACCAACACATGAGTTCTTGACAGATAGGAACCATGTCTTTTTATTTTTGTAACCTCAGAACTCAGCATGGTGCCTGGCATATGTTACCCAATAACTCATTGGGTCCCCTCGATCTGCTCCCCTTTTCATTTGTAATCTTAGCTGCTTTGCTCCCATCCACTCAGCCACCAATACTGGGTAGCTGGTTACGTGTGACACCTCACCCTCTCCTTTTTCTTCCACTTCTATATAATCACAAAGCCCTACCCACTGTTACCTGATAAATATTTCTCTAGCATTGCTTCATTTTAGTTCCTATCCAAGGCCTTCACTGACTTGGATAGGAATGGACCTATTAAAGCAACTGACCTCTAGGCTATTGCTCTAATAGGTCTAATGAATCTACCTTCAAGCCACTTTTCAGAGTGATCTATCTAAAAAGCAACCCTCTTGATTAGAAACCTTCAGAGGCTTTGATGATTTATGGGAGGAGTTCAGCCTTTTTCAGGCTGATACAGAAGCCCCCCATGATTTGATTGCCTCTTAGCTCCCACCTCACCGTGCCTTGTACTTTTTGTTCCAGCAACGTCAAAACCTTTGAAATAGTCTTAGTAACCTCCATTTATAGATGGTGTGTCCAATGTCAGGCATCATGGTGCCTCCTCACATATATCTCATTTAATCCTTACGTCAATCTGCAAGGTAGGTGGAACCATTTGCATTTTATAGACAAAGAAATGGTCTAAATTACCGAGCTAACAAGTGGTGGATCCAGGACTTAAAATGTGAACCTGAAGCCCTGGCCTTTTACAACCTGCCAACTTTTTCCTTACCACAGTTTTCCTTACCTTCATGCCTACTGTCTGTACACAATGTCTTTCCTCCAACCACTTATCCTTCTTGCCTAGCTAACTCTACTAGTCCTGTAGAACTCATAGCTAGTATCTTTTATTACCCTCTATGTAGAGTTGGATACCACCTTGGTACTTCTCAAATATCATAGCATAACTTCCGTACCGTACCTACTACATTGTAATTAATGTTCACTTTATACTGCTATATGTCTGTCTCCCCCACTGGATCACCAGGACAGAGATCACACTGGATTGTTACTTACCTATAACAGAGCCAGAGTATCAGCACAGTAGACATTTGCTGAATGAGTGCAAGGATGACCATGGGCAAGGAATCTGTCAGGTTGTGCATTGCTGACTTGGACAAGCATACGCTTGTCAAATTTTCAGGCAGGAAGTCAAAAGGGATATTTAAATTTTGTGGCAGAACTGGAATTCAAAAATCTCTTAATTTATTAGAAATAGAATATTCTATTAATGAATACTGCTTAATAAATATAATTTAAAAATTAAACATAATACTCTAATATTATTATTAGTACTTTTTGCATTTTACAATTTACATGCACGTACATTTACTTTGTTATATTAAGGATGTACAAAGTAGCTGCATTTTAATCAATCCATGTAGTATGTAAAATGGAAATGCATGTATAGATTACTGTTTTTATTAATTATGGTATTTTAAGTATTTATATGTATTCTTAATAATTACCATTTTAATGCCTACGAAATATTTCCCTGGGTTAATTTTATTGAATTTTATTCTTTTGTTCTTGGACATTAATGTTATTTTCAGTCTTTTGAAATCATAAATAGCTGTTCTGCACATACATTTCTGTTTCTCTTTAATCATATCATTAGGAGACATTCTAGACTGTAAAATTACTAGATCAAAGAGTATGTATATTTTTATTATCCTTAATAGATTGCCTTCCAAAAGAGCTATACCAGTTTATAAAATTACTAGAGAAAAAAAAAGATTCCTTAAATTTTTCACCAGAAAAGAAAGAGCATGATATTTTTTCATTTATTAGTTACTTTAAAGGGAGATCAAAGGTATCTCCAAGTTCCACTGAGGATAGTCTTTACCTGGTGTTTCCTGATCATTGATATTTCAGTGATATGATATTACTGATATTTCCATAATATCACATTGACATATCATTGTCCTATTTGTCATTTATTTACTTGGATTTTTACGACTTCAAGGTTTACCTTCTGAATTTGAATGACCTTTTTTTTTATAAATGTTAATTTGTCTGACATTGTTAGCACAAGTATTTTTTTGAACCCATGATGTTATATAAAGAATTTGATTACAACATTTTTCACCTAGTAAAGGATTTCAATTTTTATATATTTAGTCATGGCAATGTGTTTCTTTGGGTTTCTTCTATGGCGTATTATATTGTCTTACGCCATGACTCTTAACATTTTTGTTTTCTGTATCATTACATTTTGTTTTAATATTGCTGATTAATAACTTTCTCATACTCTTTTCAGACTGCTGATCTTTATCACACATGTTTTGGATTTATTCTCCCTTTTCCACTCTTTTCTGTTGGCTCATCTTTCTGTGCTTACTACGCCAGTACCACAAGATTTTTGAAGTTCTAATACTTCGAAGTTTAATGTCTGATTCAGTTAGATTTCCTTTTTTCTTTTTCTTTATAGATTTTCTATTATAGTCTTTTCTCATATTTTTCATGGAAATTGTGTTGAATTTCAAAAAATTATATTGCCATTTTGATGGAAATTGTGCTAAATCTATAATTTCCTTTGGTTGAATAGATTCATAATATTTAGTCTAGTGGCAAAATTTATATTCATTTTTCAAATTTTTTTAATAAGGTTTTATAGGTTTTTGTAAAAATAATTTTGCTCTTTTCTCTTCCTATATAAACCTGAGAACTCAGGTTATTTTTCATAAAATAATAGAAGCTAAGATTTACTAAGCATGTAATATGTACCTGACATTGTGCTAATTATATGTATTATTTCAGATTATCCATTAAAGATCTCTGTAAAGTAGTTTCTGCTATTGTCACGATAATGCCTAGGAGGAAACTGAAGTTTAGAACATGTTGTGTTTTCCAGGGCTGCATTGCTATTAAGTGGTAGAGCTATGATTTGTAACAAGAACTGACTGACCTCAAAGGCCATGCTCTTAACCACCATCCTATACTCATTAAACTAAAATAATGAGCTACTAATAAAATTTAGCCAGAGTAAAAGCAAAATTCTTGTGTTAAATTCAATATTTCAATTGGATAAGAGGATGGCCAACAGAATGTGAGAAAGAGCTCGGTTGTTTAGTAGATTTTTCTATACAGTATGACTCAATAATGTGATGAGATTGCTGCTGGGAAAACTCCCCTCCAGAACACAGAGCCATCCTCCATGGGGAGGGCAAACCCAGGCCAAAGAAAGGGGCAGACCATCCTAGGTTGGTAGTCGAGGACTTATTTAGCAGAAACTTACATACAAGGCAGCAACACGATGAGGTAGGTCTCTGGGCTTGCAATAAGTGTCTGTCCAGCCTTTATACTATGAAAAGGAAAAGGAAGTCACTGATGGCATGTCACCCCACTGCTTGCTTTCTTAAGCTATTTGCTCTCTGCTTAAAGGGATTGTTTGGGGTTCCCTACAATCTGTTCAACATTCCTTAACAGAGAGGGGCATGTTCAAAGCACCAACAGCTTTCTTGAGGCCAGTATGCTCTCTCCAGTTTCTGCATCCTACAACTTACTTCTTGGTTACATACCTAGGACATTTTCACCACAGTTGCTGTAACCAAAGTAGTGAAATCTAGTTCTGGGTTAATAGATATATGATGTCAGTTTATGGAAGGAGGTACTCCCAGGGAATCAACATCCAGAATGCTGTGTCCTCAGCCCCACATTTTAAGAGTGGTTTATATAACTGGGAGTTTCATCAGGGGAAAATATCAAGGTATATAAAGAGGAGTTATATGGAATAAATGATCAAGAGGAGGGAACTTTAATCTGAAGAGAATTATAATGAGCAGGAGGGAATCAACATATAGTAAACAGAAGTTTCAAGGAGACAGATTTTGGCAGCAGTGAAAACTATAGAAACTGGTTTCCCTGCTAAACGGAGCATCTCATCCTCTAAAGTATTAATCAAAAACCAAAAGTTATTAAAAAAGGGATTTCTACGTTATAAAGGACGTTGCACTACATTAACTATTCCTAAAGTGCAAGTCTAGGACCCAGTAACATCAGCCAGAAACCATAGTCGTTAGAAATGTAAATTAGTGAGCCTCACCCAGATAGACTGCTAAATTAGAAGTGAGGATGGGGCCCAACATGAGTTTAACAAGCCATCCAGAGGATTCCGATGCTCACTGAAGTTTGAGAACTACCAATCTAGATAAATTCTTAATGTCCTTTTCCAACTATAAAGTTTAACTCTTACTATTTGTCATACTGCATATTTTTGATCACATATAGATATTCATCACATATAGAAGTCATTGAAATGGCAAAAGGATCTCATTATAAAGTAGTTTTTATCCTATGAATGGCTTTATGATATCAACCCTGAGATACTGTTTCACCTGACATTCAGGTATCCCAACAAATGGATGGAGGTCTCTCATACACACCAAGCTGTGTCCACAAGGGAAGGCATGGATCACCCTCATTATATGTTTAAATTTTAAATGAAGAAAAAAAAAAAACCTTAGTTATCATCATAGTTTTACTCTTCCTTTTCATCATCATCAAGATGACTCATCCAGAGTGAGTGGTAGTAGATCGAAAGAACACTTTAATTTCTTATAGCTAAGACATAATCAATGTTGATCAAGGTTGGATTCCTCTGCCATCTACCCATGTGTTTCTCAGACCAGACTGTGAGTTTCTTTGGCTTTGGGGCCATGTCGCATCCATTTTTGTGTCTCCCACAGTGCCTAGCCCACTGCCTGTGAAATTTTAGTGATCATTGTTTATTAAATGTAATATAATTTGATCGATTCTCCAGGTTAAATATTGTCAGTTTGAAATCACAATATTAATGTTAGATAAAGAATAGACGAAAATGCCCTAGGCTCCCATAAGCAAACATAAACACTATTTATATTTTAGAGTAAAACAACTCTCAGGCTTTTCTCCCATTATCAAAAACTTTGTTTGTTTTACATGATTATAATCACGTTTTGCATTAAATTCTGCTCTCCCCCCTTAACATTGTGCACTGAGGAATCAAATTACATGACACACTCAGGTGTACAAAGAGAATGTAGCTCTTTAAGTTGCTAGAGCTAACTTGATTCTTCTCACCATACTAAGTAATGGGAAAATGTGTACTTGACACTTAATATCTTCGTCTCTTTCAGTTTAATCATTCCATGTCTGCAACTTACTCAATAAAGTTCACCTCTCTCCCAGGGCTGAGTAAAATAGTCCCTTGGACGACTGAGCCTATTTTGGATAAATGCTCAGTGCTTATGTTTCCTTCCCACCTGCTGCTTCTTTACAAAACAGAATTTGTATGGTTTTTTGTTTGTTTGCTTGCTTTTTAAGAGGCAGTGGTGGGAGAGCAAGTAAAGGGCTTATGTAGGATCGTAGTGATGGGTAAAAATTCTCCACATTTTTCTTTATTCCCTTGCCTAGTTTCTGCTGGCTCAGTGGCCTTCTCAGACCCCCCATTAATACCCTGGGCCCCGGGAATATTTGGATTCTAGAATGCACAGGCAGGATTTGGAGAGTCAGAGGGACTGCTTTATGCTCATATGTCTAACCATCTTCATCCACCAGTTTTATATCATGGCTCCTATGTTACTTTGGATGTGGACCTGAGTTAAAGGTGAAATTTTTCCACGCAAAAGTGGAAAAACACTTATGCTTTCAGCTTTCTCTTCAACCTATGAAAAAGATCCACCCCTTAAAAGATCAGCCTGAAAGGAGAAATCAAGGCCCGGCACTTCCCACGTGCTTCCTCTGATTCGGACTTTTTGATCATGCCTCCCTGCTATTTCAGACTCACCCCATACCAAGATGGGCAGAATTGTTCTTTCTTCTTGTTGTTTGATTAGAACTACCAGACCAGGCTTTTTGTCCTGCATTTCCTGGGCCTTAAAAAAAAATACTGAAACAAACAAAAACTATTTTTATAAGGCCAACCTCTTGCTTTGAAAAAGGGAGACTTTGAAACGACTGACCCAGGCTGTCTCACCACAAACCTGGCTTTCAGATTATCTATGTTCTTAGGAAAATCTGTTTGGGGACCTAATGCTGATCCATCATGTCTGGGGCAGCACCCGCTCTTTCCCTGGAAAAAGGCATGTAGTTGCAACTTAACATGACATAATGGGCAAATAACATTCTTTCTTAAAATTTTTAAACATTATACATATTAAAATTATATCAAAACACTCCTATGTGCTCTGGTGCTATACACCGGGCACTGTAAAAGGAGATGCATGTACTTAATTCAGTCCTTCAGTCCTTTTGCAAAGATACATTGAAGCTAAAAAATAACTTCCCCAAAGTTTCACAAAGAGGGCATTCTTTCAACTATATCCTGCTCAATATTTAACCAAACTCATGCACTATAATTGATTTGATCATTCCCCCATATTTGGACATTTAAGTTGCCAGAGGTAGTTTTAAAGGCAGATTTACAACTTTTAGAACAAAGGGCTGGAGTTTATCATTCAAAAAATACTTAAAACCCAATAAGGAAAAGTCATAGATTAAAAGCAAACCAGGAGGCATATCTGCAGCCAGTTGCAATTATAGTGACCTTAGTTGAATCTTGTTCAAGCACAAGTTAAAAGAAGAAAAAGAGTCAATTAGGAAAATTAAACACTAAATGTATTTTTAATGATTATGAGGGATTACTTATTTTATAGGTATCATAGGCTTTTAAAGAGTTTTTAAGAGCTGTATACTGAATTATTTCAGATGAAATGACATCATTCCAGGATTGCTAATATGGCAGTGGTTCCTGTCGTGACCCACAGGAACTGTATTAAAGGCTCGTGGCATTAGGAAGGTTGAGAACCACCATAATACGAGGTAGAGGATCAGGTGAGTGTGAGAAGGCCACATAGAACAAGATTGGCCATAATTTGATTGTTGTTAAGCTGGGTACCTGAGGGTCCATTTCTACATTCTTTTAAATATGTTTGAAACATTCAATAAAAAACATTTTAAAGATGGAGTGATGACTAGAAGAGCATTACTTAGGCTTTCAGAGTTCTAAGTGTTCCTTTTGTAATATTATTAAGCAAACAGACATTTGTATGGCTTTAGCTCCAGCCCCCAATCTATCCCCCAACCCCTCACCTTCCACCACCACAGAAACTTTTACATACTATACATCACTTAACAAATTATTTTTGGGTGAGCCTTGTCGTATGAAAAATCTTCCTCTGTGTAGAGAAGTAGGCCATTCTCTTGAGTGATGTGTTAAGGGCACGTAGTCAGCGCAGTGAACACAGTGGTTCTCAGAGATGGGATTTGCCAGAGCCTTGGTATCACACCTCGTGCTGCAGTTTTATCATGTGTCGGAGAAAGTGTTTCCCTTGCCAGGCAGGAAGGAAATTTGAAAATTAGTGCTAGCTTCCAATGCCCGGGAGGTAGATACTGACATCTGCCTGTGTGGCGGTGAAGCCTGGCCTTCCTGCCGAGTGTCTCATTAGCACCAGGGGCCGGCCCAGACCGGGCGCCTCAGTCGTTGTGTGTGTGCGACTACATATCTGGGTATGTTTTTGTTCAGTCCATGCAATGTACTAAAGTCACCTTGCATTAGACCCCCAGTGTGTACTTGTTTTCTATAGAAATGTTTACACCGCTGCCTCTCCTCTTCTGTCTCCACTGATAGTGAACCAGGCATCTAGAAAATCCAGCTCCACTGAAATAAATGCTGGCAATGTCTCAGTAAGAACTCTGTCCCCCTCCATACTAGGATAATCATTAACATTTGTTAAGGACACAGGGAAGAAGGGCAAGAATAACATAGGTGGGAGAGAAACAGAGGAAGAGTAAAGAATCTAAGGTATTTGCCCCAGCATATGAATGAAGCAAGCACTTTACCATCTGGAGATGGCAGGGGGCTCCAAAATAGATAAAACATTTGAATTTTTTTATAAGGCACATGGTAAATTTAAAGTGTACAGAGAAAATACCCTTACATTTATATCTTTCTTTCATACCCTGTACAAACTAATGCCAGGAGTCAGGATGAATAATGGTGACCTCTGGTTACGTCACACCCTATTCCACCAGTGACTCTATAAAAGTCAAAGAAAACAAAAGCATATCATTAAACATATCCACATGAACGTCCATCTAAGACACAATTCATCGTCAAATTCCCAGCATATACTAGTGATTTTTTTTCTTTTCATCTTCCAAAACTTATTTGCTTTGTCAATTCTCTGCGAGTTGACAACTCAGTATGGAGCAGACCGATTTCTCCAGGTAGAGGAAAAGAGGGCGAGTTGCAGTGGTGACAGTGACGATTAGCCATATGAAAGGGGTGAACCTTCTACTCTGGTCCTTTTAAGAACAGCCATTATTAGGAAATGTTTCAGAGTGTCACGTTGAAAGCAACTGGAAGAAAAGGAAGTACGGAGCAGGTGGATCAGGACTCCCTCTCATCTTCCATTCTTAGCAGGCTGGGACAGGAACAGATGGGCTGGTACTAGGCTGGAGGCTGCACACATTTTAATTAATTACATCCTCAGAGACATGCATGGAGGTAAATTTTACTCTCCCTATTTTACTAATAATGAAACTGAAAATTAGAGAAGTTCAATTACTTACCCAAAGTCATATCGCCAGGAAGTCACAGGCCTAAGCTGCTCTCTCTGAATCTAACATTTATTCCCTTTCTAGTGCTCTTTCTTGACTCTTGCTGCAAAGGAGATGGTGATAAATAGATGATGGATTTTGAAAGAAGAGTTATTCTGGGCATTAAGAAGTTATAAACTTTTTAAATTGCAATAATTGTAACTATAAACCTAGTATAGGGTAAGGTGCCACGGAAAAGGAAAAAGGATAAAATTATAATCTGTCGCTATTTGCATGGCCCTGAACTAGTGACTTGATTCCATCAAGTTTAAATTATCTTTTTCTTTCATGATTTTCTTTCTGGGTTGATGGATTCTAAGTCTTGATCAGTGAAAACTGAGACTTTAAATCTGAATGGTCAGTCGGGCTGAATTTTTTAAAAATTATCTTAAATTCCTAATCATTGTTAGTCAATTTCTCTCTCTCCCTTCTGCTCTCCCGCCCTCACTATTGTGATCACTCTCTCTCTCACACACACACACAGCACCCCCTACACTCTAAGCCCAGCATTATTAAGTGCAATTCAGAGGTTTCTCATACAGGACACGCAGCTGAAGAGCGGCTCCAGGCAGTTCAGAGTCAGCACAGTTTGAACATTAAGACAGCAGCCAATGTGTCCATCCCACCGCCCACCGCTCCTTCTGAACTCACTGAGGGATGTGGCTCTGGACACAAATCCAGAACTCTACCTGATTTGGTATACACCTATGTTGGCCTCCTTCACCTCAAACCTCTGAAAAAAACAGTGAATGAGATACAGTCAAAGAGAATACATGCTGTATTCAGAGATAGATAGTCTCAGATGTCTTTTCAGGGGCCGTAATGTTTTGGTATTCCACTGTTTCCACTCAGAGTTCTGTGGAGGAAATGCTAACAGCAGGGCTGTGGCCTGGCCGTACCTAAGGAGAAGTCAGAGGTGCAGCTGGATGAAGTCCTCCCTGCCATACGTACTGCTGAATTACCCTCCCTGCTGAGTCAATAACTCCAAGAATAGAAAATGTACTGTAGACCTCCCCTTTTATGGTTACTGCACCTAGCACAGTGCCTGATACATAGTGGGCAGTACATCCTAAGAGAAGCACAGGTTATTTTATAGGTTCAGAGCACTTGCTCTGCCAATTAGTGTGTGTGCTTGGGAAAAAGTCAACTAATTTACATTTTCTCTGAGCCTCAGTTTTTCTTATCAGTAAAATAAAAATAATGAAACTTCCTTGGAATATTGGTTAAGGTTTGGAAACAGACAAAGCAGCTATTGAAGAATAGGTATCCAATGTGTTATAACCAACAGTAGCAGTATTTGAAGTAGACAGCACTTAATAAGTGTTGGAACAGTAAGATTATTATTGTATTAATAACCAGATTATGAACCATGTCATAATAGAGGAGTTGCCATGAACCTATGAAGAAAATTAAAGAATTTTATTATTTAAAATACCAAAAAAAAAGGGATTTTTAACAAATTCTTGTGAAGAGTAAGATCCTTGCCACAAAATAAGAAGACGTCAAGCAGTCTTTGAACAACCACTTAAAGTTGGGAAGAAAATTATGAATTATGCTGGATCATATTTAGGAATCTTCCAGTTCGGCAATTTTGAAATCCAGGTTCGTTTTTGGTAGTGAAGGTTTCCCAGTCAAACACCTAGCCTTATTTTTTCAAGACAAATTATTAGCAATTTGCCTTTGCTGCAATTGTATAAATTCTTTGGGGAAATTGAAGGGATAATAGCTAACTTTTAATGAATCCATCTGTTTTGCTAACATCAACAAAAAAATAATAAGAAAGAAGGCGACATGTAGCTTGTAGGGAAGGGAGTGATAATCATTCAATGTTTGATTTACAGTCCAAATGCAGTGAATAAAGCAAAATGGTTTTGAAAAATATCCCAGGACCAAAATAAAATAGCTCACTTTATCTCATGCTGATTAGCACATGGGTTCAAGCTCAGCACATGTCTTAATAATGTTCCTGTTTTCAGGGAGTGTGGCAAATTCACAAAGACAAAATGTTCAGCGGATCTCTGACCCCCATGGAGCTGATCCTCCAGCAAAATACACCAAGTTGGCAGGATCAGAGAGGGGCAATCTAAAAGAAAAGAGAATAGAAATGGACCTTCTTGTGAGCCCAACATCAGATAAGAGGAGTGCCAGCATTTCTGTCTATTAAGACAAAGAATTTTAGTTGGGGGATTATTTAAAGCCTAAATTTGTTGTGTCTGGTCCAATGACAAGAATGAGACTTGTTGTGATAGAGTTGGCTCTCACACAGTGTATGCTCCACAAGGCCACAGAGATTTTCATCCCTTCCCACTTTGTGGTCAACAGCAGATCCACACAAATATGACTTTTTAAATATATCTATAGTGTCCAAAAGACTCACATATACTCAATGGAATCATAAGAGACACCAGTTTATTACGCCTTATTTGTGCTATAACACATACACACACCCCCCTCTTAGCCTTACCCTTCAAGACAAGCTGATTGGCATCTCCCCTATTAGGCTTTCTTTGATTTCCTGTCTCCCTGTGCCTCTTATATAAGTTAGAGTAAGTTTGTAGTAATATATTTTCTTATATTTCGCCCAAACAAAAATCCCAGATTATCTTCACGCTCACATTTGATGTGCGGAACATTAAAAACATTTTTAATTACCTAGTCAATTGTATTGATCTTCCCCTCTATTAGTCTAATTTCTTGAAATGGAGGGCACAGCCTTATTACTTTGAGAAGCATTTATACCCCACTGTACCTTACAAATGTCCACTTTTCAGAAACCCATAGCCAACTTATACTTGTTTTCAATGCTCTGAGGTGGAGGAACAATTGTTAAATATATAGGGGTTCTCTTTCCCTGGTTTACTAAAATGATTCTGGCTTTGTTCTGAACTTTTTTCCCCCGGCCTACTCTCTGAGGATGATCTTTCCTTGCCTGATTCCTCCTTCAAGAATTCATGGTATAGAATCAAGAAGAATCGTGGCCCCTTTGAAGGAAATTCAGCAGGTTTGTTGAAAAGAGATGTAGAGAGTACTTCTAAGGAACAAGCAACTGCGGTGACTACGAGAAGTCAACCCAGAAAATAAATAGGATGTTTAATATAGTGCTCAGGCTTGTTAATATCCTTCATGGTATTTGAAAAATACCTGTAAAGAACCTGCATTTTTTTGAAAATACATTTTGTTTATTGGAGTATTTTTCTTTGATCTCAACACTGTTCTGGTTATAACATGTTGTAATCTGATAATCAGTGCTTTTTAAATTTATAAATATGTGCACACACCTCTACAATTTTCTGTAATGCATATTCCCAGGACTTCAGACGCTTGTTCTCCCAGATCCTTTTCTTCTCCTCATTAGAGGCCTCTTCTGGTCTCATAGTGGTTTTTTTTTTTCCCCAGCCACTCAATGAACAGTCACTTAAATGAACCATGATAAATGTCTGTCCTGGCATGGTCTCAAATTAAATCCATTATAAATGTTGGGTGCTTAGAGTGAAATGCCTCTTTCCACCCTAGAAAATGAAATTATAGTCGCATTTGTCAAAATTAACTAAGAAAAGCCACACTTATAAATCCTCTGATTGAAATGTAGTACAGTCTGGTGGTTAAGAGCTTAGCATTGAAACTTTACCGTGGTGCCAAATTCAGCAAATGTTGTCTATGTAATCTTGAGAAAATTACTTGACCTATCTATGCCTCAGTTTCCTCACCTAAAGGGGGAATGTTAATAATGTTAACCTCACAGTGTTTTGGTAACACCAGAAGTGAGTTAGTTCATATAAAGGACTCACAGATTAGCTGGCACCTAACAGAGTAATTGCCCTTACATAGGAAGTATTTTGAGAGTTTGTTCTACAGATATTGCATGAAAAGTTGATAGAACTGAAGACAACCATATTTGGTTGATACACATTTAAGGTCCTTGATTCTAATTCATTCACTCACTCATTCAAGAATTCCTTGAATTCTTCCCATGACAGTTCAGCCCTTCTACCAGTAATGATGCCGCAAAGAAGAAGAAGACAGTTGTTTCTCCCAAAGAGTTCATAGACTGAAGAGAAAATGACTGATGACACGCTAATTAAAAAGTAGAAGTGTCAGAATAAAAAAGCCTATGGGAGACAAAGCCTGTAGAAAGGGAGGACTCTGGGAAGACTTCCCAAAGCGGAGAAAGATGAGCTGATCAGAGGAAGGGTGGACAGGAGTCCACCAGGCAAACAAGCAGGGGAAGAAGGTAAATAGCATGAAAAGTGCTGAAATTGTAAGCAATTTAGTCTTAGTAGAGTGCAGAGTTTAGTGAGAGACGAAGCTAGAGAAGTAGCAGGAGCCAAGATGACTATGGGCTCTGATAGGCAGAAAGAGCAAGGTGGAGACCGTGCTGTCTGTTGTACAGGTAGTGTTTGTATAACTAGGGCCCAACCATACCCTCATCAAATCAGTGTGGTTTCCACTCACCTTTGCTTCTCTACATGACACCATTTGAATGGAGAGCTTAAGGGTGGGCTTTTAGAAATAGGAATTCGTGCAGAATCCATGCAGAACAGCAGTGTGGACAAATTACATGCAGATACATCTACATGTGTGCAGAGCCCTTGATATAACTGATTGCAATAAGCAGTACCCTTTTCTCATTTAAAAACCAATTTCTCATTTGTGCAGACTGATACATTTGTATATTTCCAGTCTAAGTTCTTTTATGCACTTATCCAGACTGAGCTGGTCATTATTTTCTCTGTCTAGAAATAGTCTGAATTTTTCCGAATTCACTGCAGCTAAGAAGCCTTTTCCCCTAATTTGTCTTGTATCTTATACATGTGTCTATTTGCATTTTTCATTCGTAATATTTCACTTCATTGCTGAAAGGGAACCACTGTCCTCCACTGAATCATGTAGGTAAGAATCGTCTTAGTTTAGTTGAAGTTGCACCAACCTTTGGACAAAAGTCTTACTGTCACTTTAACTGTCATTGCTTACATCTTCCCAAAGCAACAGTTTTTCTCTTTGGACACTTTTCTAATAAAAACCACTTTTGCTTACAGTTACTGCCCTCATTGATTTAAAACTCAACCCTCTAGAAAGAGTAATGCCCTCAGGCCCAGGTCTGCTAGGTGGATAACTTCAATCTCTCTGGTTTTCCTGGCAACCCTGGTGTGACCAATCTCAAGAGCCAAAGTAAAGAATCTGGGTACCCAGGAAACCAGCCCTACCCTGAGTATCATGCCTCCAGCCTGTTCTGATGACCTCTCTCCTTTCCCATCATCTGTAGAGCTCACGTATCCTTTTGCTTTCAGTAAAAAGGAATAACTAATTAGCTAACTGTTGATAAGATCATCAACAGTAAATCCTTTCTACAAGGTCTTTGTCTTTTTTCTCTTCCAAATGCTTCTCATTTCACCTACAAATGGTTAGTGGAAAAAAAAATAGTGCTCTTACTATGTGATGCTTTTGCTTTTATTATAATTGCTGTTTCACCAATAGAAAATCCCTTTGGGTTTCACTAAAATTCTTTAGTAACTCTTAATATTCTGTAGAGAGGTTTTCTAACTGTCAAAGAATTTTTTGAAGGATAGGTATTGAGTGACCACATCAGGTCAAACAGGGAACTGGCAGGCATTGCTTAACTGAGTCACTACCTGATGAGTCAGTATCATATTAGCAGTGTCTGTATGTGTGTGTACACAGGAGTATCTTACTTAGTTTCTGCTATTTCCATTTCTACTGTATTTAAATAATAAGGAATTCAAGGCAAGAGGATATTAAATAAGAATGATAAGCTTTTACATTTATATAGATTCTCCCAACTAATACATAACAGCAAATTTTTAACATACCCCTACTGTGATGTCAGCTCTCTATGTTCAAAAAGTAGATTACACTTCAATGCTAATGCCTGAAGACATTTTTAGAATTTTAAAAATAATTCAACACCTGAAATATATGTAATTTTTAACAGGAAAATCAACAACATATTTGAAATAAATGCTTCAGCTGAAGACAAACTTGTAAAACATTTACCAGTTATGTGAATATGTAATGGCTAATGATGTGTGGGCCTAATTATCCAATGACACTAAGTTTAACAGAAATTTCAGTATTTTAGTTCATAGATCAGACCACTGGATGCCATTATGTATTGTAGCATACCAGAAACACAATTATAATTGTCTGAAGGGGTCATATTAATGGTGAGAGGCCTCCCTAAATGAGACACTGCCCTTGAGATTATTTATTGAATGTTTTGAGAAAGGCATTGATACCCACGGTGAGAGCACAGGTTCTGAATTCAGAGTAATGTCACTTAAACTATGTCAGATGAGGAAATTTATGGCTTTATCCACATGGCCTATATAAACTCCTCTGAAGCATAAATCATAAAACAGAGAAAGAACACTATCAGCTGAGTAGCCGTGTGCTGACAAGAGCCAGCAAGATAAAAGCAACTCTAGGCCATTGTGCCAAAAGACCCCGAGGGTTGAATTTTTGAGAATGCAGGTACTGCAATCTAATAGATAATTTTTGGTTTTTTAGGAAAAATATTTGAATATCAAAACAGGTACATTAGCTGAGGAGCCGCAACGATGTCAGTTCATGGTTTGCGGGAGCCGTGGAGAGGGAGGGACCCCAGCGATAGATGTTCCTCATCTATATGGTGCTCAGAGTTGCTTTATGTACTTAAAATCTGCAGCGCATACTTATTAGCAAATCCTAAATGATCTGAAATGGTCGTTTAGTTCTGCTCTTAAAGACTGGAGTCTAATAAGTGAGAGGGAAGAGAAGGGTCTCTGAAGAAGATAGCAATGACTAGCTTCAATCATGTATTTAATATATGTGATCTATAGTATAATTTATAACGATAAATAAATTTAAATAGCCATTTTAGCTTCAAGCTATTGTTGTTGAACTCTTGAGAAGAAATGGAGAGCTTATTCTGAGAGATAAATCCTTGTTCTCTACACCACAATGGGATGAATTTCCATAGTTTGTTCTATAGCAGCCAAGAGATACTACCCTTGTTTTCTAGGCTGACCTGCAAACCCCTGCCCTTCAAGTAGCACGCATAAGGATACTTAAGTTCTTTGTGATTTGCTAAAATTATGGGCTTCTGGGACACAAAGAAAAGCCAGGCTGAGATTTCTTGACTAGAATAGATGTAAAACCACCAACTAACTAACTGCGTGGAATATACACATTTTGGAAAATTGATAGAAAATGCTCCCTAGCAAGAGAGCTAAATAAAATGGGCTTCTGGGGAAACATTCTAAGTAGGAACAAGATCCCAAAGCAGAATTTCCAAAAGAAAGAAAATGAGTAATCAGCTTTCTTCTGCCCTTCACAGCTGCCCCTCTGCCTATTCAACACCCGGCAAAGGAGCTGTGTTGCTACAAGCTGCACGCTGGGGACCAGAGCAGCAGCTGGCATGCAGGCAGCAAGCACCCTCTGCATGGGTTGAAGGCGCAGTGGAAAGGAGAAGGGAAGCAGATTCCCCTAGGAGGAGCTTGCTAGACTGGTGGGGGGAGGGAGCAAAGAGAGCAGCACTAAGACCTCTCTTGGCAGGAACAGCTACCAGAGTTCATAAAAATGAACTGCCCCTTCTCAGAGAAAGCGATATTGAAGTTGTGTTTACAAGAATAGAACTTACATGGGCCCAGAGGAAAGTGATGGCCTGGGGTGAAGGGATGTGAAGTCGTTATCTGCTGAGCAAATGTCTTTCAATGACTCGGGCAGAATCCAGGCCAAACCCTAAGTCAGCAAACTCAGCAAAAGTCTTAGGCTGTCTTCCTAATAAGTCTAGCAGATAATTCTGCTTCTTAATACGCCTTCATATTTCACAAATGGCATGAGCTTAGTAAGGACAGTATAATCGTGGGTGGAATGGGAATTGTTTTCTGCCATTATAAAAGTAATTCATTCTCAAAAAATATTTAAAAAGTAGGAGAAATTATCTAATTGATGTTTGGTGAATTTACTTTCCAGGAGCTTTTTAAAACCATACCTTGGCAATTTATACCCCTACAATGGGGTTGCAACCCCTTTGTAACAATGAAAATATATCCTGCATATCAGCTGTTTACATTACAATTCATAACAGTAGCAAAATTACAGTTATGAAGTAGCAACAAAAATAATTTTATGGTTGGGGGTCACCACAACATGAGGAACTGTATTGAAGGGTCACAGCATTAGGAGGCATTAGGAAGGCTGAGAACCACTGCCCTACAGCTATGCTCTGACCAACTAACGTTACTGATGAGCCCTCCTGCATGGGTTTCAGGATGGGCAAGAAGGTTTGACACCTGCTAATAAGAGATGCCCCTGCTAGAATTGCCACCAGTGTCACCTACATGTTCCCATTTCCAGGAGCACTTGCTCTAGCCCCACCCCCGACTTTCCTTCATCACAGACATTCTTTCAACTCAAGGATTTATTGTGTATAGTCCTGAAGACCAGCTAGGAATTCAGTGAGCATTCGTTAAAAGAATTCATGAGCACCTACGAGGTGGAATACGCTGTGCTGGGCCCAGTGGACATTTGCAAAGGGAATGGAAGACACAACTCAGACGCAGCTGACACAGCATACATCACTGCCGGGATCATGGGAGCAAATTCAGAATGTTGCAGGCTTTGTATTGTTACTTACCATAGTAGTGGCTTCTGTTTGTTATATTTTCTAGTTTTCCAGCACATTTCTCATTTGAGAGCTGGAGAAATTTCACCTGGATAGATTATCAGAGAAAGGAGGAGGCAAACCAGGATGCCAGCCCTGGACACTCTCAGGCTCAGGTTTCAGACAAGAAAAGGGAGAAGCCTGTGGAAGGCTTCATTTTAAAACTGCATTCCTTTGTGCTACATGGTCTCCAGCCCCCACCACATGTGGTACTAGTGACAGAATCTGTTATGACTCCGCTAAACCAAAGTAAGACTTTTAGATGATACAAAGTTCGTTGTTACATCGTAAAAATGTGGAGAGTAATAAAAATTTCTGGCAGGGTCTGTGTCTGTGTTCAGTTGTGGATTATGGGTTTTCAATGCAAGATTTCAGATCTGTCACCAGCTAGTTCTGTGACCTTAGGCAGGCAGGTCAGCTATGCTGGCTTTTAGCACTTTAATCTGTGAAAGTGGCTAAAACAATCCATTCTGCCTGCTTTATCAAGCTGCTTTCAGGACTGACTGGGAGTGCCCAAAGGCACCAAGAGGTGGAAGGTACCTCTGGTACCAGGTCCTCTGTAAGCTGTAACCAGATCCGCAAAGAGCTAGACGCCTTTGGATTCACAAGCATGAATCGTTAGCGCTGCGAATCCTATTTGCTGTTGACAAGGGCAGCATCTCCCTCTATTACCCAGTGGGGGCCGCCTGTGGTCAGCGTTCCTGCCGTCCTGGAGACTGAAGGGGCGCTGGCAGGAGGGAGGGCAGTGTGTACACTTTCATACTATAAATAAAGCAACAAACATTCCTCAAATGAAGTACCAGGGGAAAACAGCCTGCACCTGGACCTGGATTTTTTTTTTAAGAATTGAATTAGGCTCTGTGTGGAATTCTGAATGCCCATACACCTTCCTCATGACAGGACAGCAGAGCAATCTGTTTGCAAAGGCCAAAGCTGTTTTTATTTTCCCCCAGCTCTGCGTTTTTTCTCTCCTCTCTTCATCCCAGTGAGGCTTTTTTTCCCCTTCAATTTTGAGTCAGCAGCCTGCCAGTAACAAAGGTACCCAGCTGTTCTCTAAGCTCTAATCTCCAAATAACTTTTAATAGGTACTGTTTGCCTTCCACACAGTTGGCTGCCACAATCACACACCAGATTGAAGGTATTTTAAGGAGGATTCGGAGGATTATGGTGAAGTGTGGCTTTACCCAACAGTTCAAGAATAGAATCACTAATATCTCCCTGTAATGATTTGTTTTCCTTTGATAGATGAGTGTGTGTTCCGGACGGTTTGTTGTTATTTAGTACTGACAGGGAGCTGGCAGTGTGCTGCCAGGGATGTCAAATCAGCTTGGACAAACAGTCATCACAGGTGACACTGACAGAGGGGATGATAATTTTCTCAGCTACCCCCCGCCCAACAGTAGTGCTCTACCAGTGAGGTACCTCACTGTCCCCATTTTATAGGTGAGGAAGCTGAGTTTTTGAGAGGCTGAGTAACTAAGGTCACACAGCAAGTAAATGGCAGACCCCAGCTTCCAACAAAGGCCATCTGATACCCTCAACAATCATTGCCTTCTTAGCAATTCTGTTAAGTACATAAGGTGAGGGATTTAATCAGGTTGACTTCATCATTCCACAATGTAAATACATATCAAAATGTCACACTGTACCTCATAAATATACATAACTATAATTAAAAATAAAATAAAATAATATAATATAATGGAAATCAACTTGATCACTCCATTATTCTATTGGAGCAGGTAGAAGCTTAGAGATTGCTTAATTTATGCCTAACAAAACCAACAGAACAAAAATGGTGGATGGTCCCATTTTATTTAATGAGTGTCTATCTCCAAAGCCTAACACAAGCCCACCACTGATATTTTGAACTTATCAGAGAATTTACATCATTTTTATGGCCTCGGTGTCCAGGAAGAAGTTTTCCTTCCTTCATTTTGAAGACTCATGTAGAGCCAAGAAGCTTGGATAATGAGGAAAACTTCACCAACACTATAAAGCACCCTTATTAAACCAGACTCCATTAATTATTACCATAGAATCAATATCAGAATTAGGAAAGTATGAAAATGATTGTATGGTTTAAATCCTGGTTCTCAGAAAATCTGTCTTTATTACTACCTTTTTCTTCTTCTCTTTCTTCTGAAGCGCAATGTGGCCCTGAGAGTTCAGTAGCTTATCAAAGTTATGCAAGGAAATATATGGTTCAGAATTTGTGCTAATCAGGAAGGAAGGTGGGCGGAAGTTTAGCTTTGTACTAACCAAAAAGGTAGTGTTTGCTAAGCAAATTAATAGGATAAGCCCACTTGCAATGGAATATGTAAGCTACTTAAGAGAATAAATTGCTTTCAAGCATCCATTCACATGCAAATGTTGATGTACTAATTATAAGTCATTCTTATCTTTTTGTTAAAGACTGCTCCCTGAGGACATCTAATAGGCACAACTTTATTAAGTCACTATTCCTGAATATATGGAACAGCATCACTAAACTATCTGAGAAAAGCAAAGTACTTTAATTCAGATGTTTCAGTGGTTCAGACAGACACCTGGCCTTCTTAACTTCAATTCCAAAGTAATCATTTCACCAGGAAACATATATGGAGTGCGACCTACATGCCAGGCCCTGGGCTAGGCACTGGCCATCAGCGGTGGCTAAGAAACGATCTTTGTTTGGAAAATACCTACAGGGAGTTAAACCTATCCTTTTTTCTCAGTAAGTTGCAAGAAAGTTTTCACTAAGCATTGTGTAAGCAGAAGCTGAAGACCACATGGGCAACGTTGGAGTAGGGAAGGGGATTAAGGAATTTCTGGAAGAGATCTAATGTCCTCGAATAACATGACTCCAGGTTCATCTGTACTGGGTCAAATAGGGTTGCAAATTGCCTTCCAGATGTGAGTGTTACCACAAATGAAGTAAGTGATTTATTAGTTCCATGATTAGCATTGCAATTCAATATAAAGCAGAAAGATCCAGCAGCTTTTAAAGAAAAGAGGAATGGCCTAATTTTGAAGGTCCACACCTTAGAGACCAACGAGATTCTATAACAGAGTTTTCCAACTGTCCGTACCAATATACCATTAATCACCAAACTTAACTTTTTGGTATCCACTCTGAATAGAAATATTGCACAATGTGCAAGGCACTTCCATGTTTTGTTGAACAGCATGGACTGACTTCTTTTATCCTTTTGGTTTTTAAGCCAGAAAATTTAGGTTTTGCTCTTGAATCCTTCCTCCTCCTCATGCTGCATGGCAGGGCTTCCTCAATATACAGTAGAATTTCATAGCTGACCACCTCCCTATGTTGACCATCTCCTGAAACTAACTTAGTTTTTTTGTTTGTTTGTTTGTTTTAAGACAGCGTCTCACTCTGTCACCCTGGGTAGAGTGCCATGGTATTACCTTAGCTCACTGCAACCTTAATTGCTTAAGCAATCCTCCTGCCTCAGTTTTTCTATTTTTTTGTTTAGTAGATACAGGGTCTCACTCTTGCTGATCTTGAACTCCTGAACTCGAGCAATCCACCCACCCCAGCCTCCCAGAGTGCTAGGATTACAGGTGTCAGCCACCTCACCCACCCTAAGTTGACCTAGTTTTCAGAGACCAGACATGTACCACCAGATGTACATAACTATCCAGTAGGACTAATTCCTTATGTTGACCACCTCTGTATGTTGACCAGTTTGTTACAGACCTTTGGATGGTCAACTTGCAGAAGTTCCACTGTGTATCCTGAATCTGGCCTGTACCTTCACCTCCATACTTTGGTACAAGCCATATCACCTTTCATCTGACATGCTGAAGCCTGCACTGCGCTCTCATCTGACACCAAATCACATGGCCTACAGAGACCAGCATGGTCTGGCTCACCTTGTCGTCCTTCCTTCCTTAATGTTTCTCAAATACGTCAGGCCCGTCTCCATCTGGGAGCCTTTGTGTGTGCTGCTCCTTCTATCAGGATCACTCTGCCTGCAAGTACCACATAGAGCTGCCTCCCTTCCTTCAGATCTCTGCTCAAGTTTCATTTCACAGTGAGGCCTCCTTTAGCCACTTATTGTAAACTGCAGTCTCCGCACCCAACACTCCTTCACCTCTTCCCCTGCTATATTTTTTCCCTGTACTTATCACTGTCTGACAGACGATACAGATTACTTTCTTCCCGCCTACCCCCTCAAGGACAAGAATTGTTTGGTCACTGTGGTATTCCTAGCCCCTAAAAGAAAACTGTGTTGCTAACAGTCACTCATTAAAAATCCATGTACTTAATCAATCTATAAATTGAAGGACATCAGTGCCAACTCTTAGCTAAGGCCCTACTTTTACCCTAAGATGTACATATCAGATTCCCAGGGTGATGAGAAAGGATGTGATATTTGAAAAGAAAGTAATACTATGGCCCATTGCTTTGATTTGTTCCCACATTTCTGAAAGATTGTGAATTTATAATGTTTCAGTAATAGTCTCTTAAGTGATGTCAAACTGTCATTTTGAATCTGTATTTGCCTTTTATAGTTTCTCTGTTTCCTCTAGTCCCTGTACTGGATTAGTTAGTGCCTGTCACTTGTTGCTCTCAACAGTACCACTTTCTCAAGGTACACTGTAGTCTGTTGTTCATTACATACAATAGGGTCAGAATATGTTAGATTTTATTCATGTAGTATTATCTTCTGTGGAAATGTCTGAGTGACAGAGTCCCTGCCACTGAAGGGATGGTGGAGTACTGTAGAATGACTGTGATACCAGGACCCAGAGCAGCCACTTAATATCTGTATATATTTATTGTGTGTTGGCTACTCAATACTTTATTTCCCATTTCCAAGCCATTTTATACATGTCATGATTGTCAGATATTTAGTTCATCAGTGAGTGAATGTCTCTGGGCCCTTGTTTCATCTTGGTGGTACAAAAGGAAACTTTTTATGTTTTGGGGGGAATTTTATAAGATTTTTTTTCTGAGTCTATTACTTAAATGCCACTGAGTCAAAATATAAATATTAAATCTACTAATGAATCAAAAATCAGTATTAAAAAAGGAAATAGAGATAAAAGTAAATATACACCTAAATTTATATTTTTTTGTCTCAGAATCTCAGAAAAGGCCCTCCCCAAGGAAGTGGTTTTCTCATGTCCTAGCATGTGAACTTGAGTCTTTTGTGGTCTCCGTTCTCACCTACCACTACTCTTCTTCTCCCTAAGTTTTGGCTTTACCTGCGTCTTCAGTGATAGTCAGTTACTACCTGAAGCATATGGAAGCTCTTACAGGCCAGAATACCTTCTCCTGGGGGATCAGTTTTACTTCTGTATTCCAATCCCTGGTGGCCTTGCATCATCCGCTCTGATATCTGGGTTCCAGATTCATTTTCTTGTGCTCATCACTTGAGGATTGTCCTCTCCTTCAATAGGAACTTTGCTGCTTCTCTAGGGACCGTGAAACTATTGTGCCTTTAAGCTTTATTTTCAGACCTACAACCTTGATCCAATTTGCAGGAAATACTCCCAAAGTTATATCATTACACATTAATAATAAATATAACTTGTTAAACACTTTGTACGTGCCAAGAACTATTCTAAGAACTCCCCACTAATTATTTTTTACTAAACCCCATGAAATTTATTGTTACATTCTAAAACAGGTAACAGTTTTCACCAGCTATTGATGAAACTTATGTGAAACTGACATAGGCATGCATATGTATACATGTGTGAAAAATAGATTTATTTAGACAACAGAAAAAATGTTTCTACTTTTAAATAGTAAAATAACCCTTTAGAGAGGATTTAAAAGAAAAAAAAATCTGAATATTCTAGTCGTGACTTACCAATGATTCTAAGCTTTGATTCTAAGCTTTTTAATGTACGTTTTCAAAATTTCTCTCTTACTATTGGCTATGCCAGGCCACTTCTCATATCTCACATCATTTCCTTCATCTTATTTTTGACGATGCCTTGTAGGATAAGTGTGGTTCCTTTCATAGCTACTCCTGCTGCCTGTACTCAGTGCTAAAAGTTCCCACCTGCCTCTCAGTTTCAAAGTGGTGTAACCGTCTCTCCTGCCAAACAGATCAACAGGCCTCGCATCCTCTTTCTCCTTTCTCTCTTCGGAGTAGCTCTGAGGAGTACCCTGCCTATTTTTAATTTACACCTTAGTATTTCTCAATGTACTGGCCACAGATCAAAGGCAGCAGAACAGTAGGAACGCTTGTTAAAATCCAGATTCCTGGATCCCACCCTCAGGAAATGATTTGGTGGGTCTGCCCTTGTATTTTTATAATAATCTCTAGTGATAGTTATAGACACTAAGTTTGAAAATCACACTTCTAGATGAAAAATGGTCATATTACTTCTCAAAGATACCTTTTTGGAATATTTAAATACCATCAAACAAACAAAATATGAATTACACAGATGTCTTCATAGGGAGAAAGACCCAATGCTGAATTTTTCTACATAGAGGGTCTTTTATGTACTCTCTCTCATCAAGGCTCACCAACCTGGTTTCCGAAAGCTTCTGGGAGCCTTCCTGATAAGCACCTAATAAGAGCCTGTCTGCGCAATGTTTGATGGTTGCCTTGGGGCCTGCTGCACTAAGTTTAAATTGGTCCCATAGGTTCAGAAGAGGTAAATTTTGGATGATTACAAATGTGTGCTTGTGTCTATGTGTCTGTATGTGTGTCTGTGTGTACACATACTGTGTACTTTGCATATGTGCGTGCAGTCAGCCCCCCACATCTGCATCCTCTGCATCCGTGGATTCAATCAACCACACATCAAAAAGTTGAGAAAAAAATAAAATTAACATAATACAAATTTAAAAATCCAATATAACTATTTACATAGCATTTCCTGGGGTATTATAAATAATCTAGAAACGATGAAAAATATAGTGCAGACAAGAAAATGTGTGTAGGTTATATAGAAATATTATGCAGTTTTATAAAATGGACTTACATCTGCTGATTTTGGTATCTGGGGAAGGTGCTGGAACCAATGTCCTGCAGATATGGAGAGATGACTGGCGGTATGCAGATGTTACTTTCAATGACTACGTTATGTTCATCAATACGATCTTCTTATCATATATACATAGACATGTGTATGTGAGAAAATGTATACACAGAAACCCAAGTCCTACTGTCATGTTTTATGGTTCAAATGTCCACAGTATCCAATTATCTCATTAGGACAGAGAAAGTCTGTGAAGTATAGATTTGATATGGTTGTATTGTCTCTACCTGGTTGTTAAGGGTGTACTCACCCAAGCCTTCTACTTCTGTTCAGTGTAACCTCTTTAGTATGTTTTCTATATAAGACCACATGGAGTCACAGAATCATTTTTAACACAGTTGTCAAGGAAGTCAGTAACAGGAGCTCAAATGTAGTATATGTGGCAAAAACAGATCGGAAAGAAAAAAGACACACACTATGTTCTTCTCCGAACTCTTGAGACATAGCAGTTTCTGACATCTAGGTACTCAGTAAATAACAATTGCATAAGCACATGGTCAAAAAGCTTCACGCATGAATGACTATGATATTTAAGTTTGATTTCCTCTCTCATCAGGTATTACCTATCCCTCTTACATAGCTTTGGGGGCCTAATCCGAACATAAATAACATTTCATCTTGGATATATTGAGGCAACGTTCATATTAGCTAATAATCTGAGAGGATCACTACCAATTCCTGTCTCCTGAATATATACAAAAGTCCTCAAGAGCAAGGCATGGGATGATAGCTGTCATCCACAAAGGAGACACGGTATCTTTGTCATGGTGCTAAGTAATTTAGACACATCCTCACGTTTAATCCCAGCGCAAACTTTGAGAAATACAATTTATTTTCCCCATTTTAAAGTTGAGAAACAGAATACAGACATGTTGCATTAACTTGCCTGAGGTCACACAGCCAAGAAGGAGGTGGAACCTGGGGTTGTCTAATGCTGTCTGTAGGACTAGGCTGCCTCCCACCCTACAGGCTGTATTTTAGTCATGCTAGCTTTCCCAGTGTGTGTCTTAACTCCCTACACATAAACATCGTGAAATATTGTCTGTGATTATGTGTAGCTCAATAACCTGTCATGCACGCAACAACTTCTAAGTCCTTAATGTTACTTTAGGCATTATTTGCATCACACCTCAGTCAGTATAGCATGGTAGGTAAGATCATGAACTCCTAAGCCAAATTCCTGAGTGTGGATCCTTGTGCCCACTACTTGTGAGACCTTGGACAAGTTAGTTAACTTTTCTACACCTCAATTTCCTTACCTTTAAAATGGGGATGCGTTGTCATGTGAGGATTAAATAAATTATGTGGAAAGTGATTAGAGGAATTTTGGCATCGAGTACCTCAGATTGATTTGCTCTAGAATGAGGATGATGGTGATGCAGGAGAGCAAATCTAGTGTTCAGTGGCTTTTATCTGTTCGGTAACATTTTATGTTGCAACACCTACAGGTCAAATGTTTGTTAAGTAAGTAAGACTGATGCAGTATTGCCCCTCTTCTGCTGATAGCCTATCAAGAAAGATAGACAATTAGGTAAATGTACCAAACTATTTGAAGTTGCATGCTGAATTTGGGAGAGGAAGTCCAGGTTGTGAAAAGCCCTGAATGCTGGTATCTCCAACACAATTTTAGACAAGGACAAAACATGGTCCTAATGACCTCTGAGGCACTTAAAACTGGTAATAAAGAAAGAAGGGCTTAAGGAGCAGAGAATGATATCCAAGAAAATGATATAAGTAACAGTAGTTCAAATCTAAAGTGATGTGCCCCTCTAGAAACAGACAGAAGGGCAGGAATGGAGAGGTAGGTACAGGCACAATACTCAAAGCAGCAGTAAGGTGTACTGATTGACAATAAAGAAAATATAAGGAGTTTCTTAGGACCTTCCAGGTGACAGAGAGAGCTAAACAACATAAGCCTTCTAACTTGAGGTCCCCAGGATAAGAATGCAATAGTGGAAGGACTTCCAATTACTGGATGGTTCTCAAAGTGTCCTTCCAGAACCATCTGAAAACTTAAAAATGCAGATTCTTGGGCCACCCCCAAATTTGTGCTTTATAAAAGCCATCAAGTGTCCAGGTGATTCTGATGTTCAAAGTGTCAGAGAATCACTTCTCTAACTCATTCACTCATTTAAAACTTATGTCATGCCCTAGCTGGATACATCTATCAACAGAAGTCCAGGTGCCCTTAAGGAGTTTGCAATCAAGTGGACAGACACAAACATCAAAAATTACACAAATAATAATTTTTAAAATATCACAGCAGCAAAATGTACACATTTACCAGTGGGACTTACACTTGGCAGAAGAAATTAGGAAACATCCCAGGAAGAGGTTTTATTTACGATAAATTCTAAGCATAGGCAGGAGTTTCCCAGGCAGGCCTTGATGGCCGAAGCACAGTAAGGAATGGCGAGGGGAGGCTGATGAGGTGGCTGCATTCGCAGAGACCCCACTGATCATGCAGCCTCCTTTGCCTTCGTCCCATGTGAAATGGAAAGTCATGGCAGGGTGTGGAGGAGAGGAGCAGCTCAATGAGATTTGTGCTTTGGAAAGACTGCTCGGGCACTGCTTACGTAGATATTTCATAGCGTTGGAACCCGTGCAAGTATACATGCTGCCATCGTCACCCTCGGAAGTCTCAATGTGTCTGGCCCTCAGCCTTCTGGGTGGGAAGGCCAGCCCTGAGGACTCTCTTCAAATCTCTGTGCTTTCTAACCTCACAGGTTTCCTGGCTAGTTCAAAAGTAGCTATTAGAGTTTAGGTTTGAAACTGGCCTCCAACCATGAAACCACCCAGAGTTTCAATTTAATTTCCCTTTCATGCCCATTCACACCTTGACTTCTTTTGAGGAAAACCAACTATTGATACAGATAATAAGCTCATTTTATGCTTTGGAAGAAGAAAAAAAAAAAAGCTCAGCTGAATTCTTCATTAAATACAGTCCTCTCATGATGGAGTCTACATTTAAGTCAGGTTCCTATTAGCTGAGAAAAGAGTGTCCACTGAGGTATGAAATGTTTATTGTAACTAGTTCCTGCAAGCTCTGCCAAAAGAGAGATAGTATTTTCAATGGCCAAAAGCCGCAATGCACAGGACATGAATTATGTATGTCTGTCTCTTTAAAACAAATCAGCATAAATTATCCCGCAAGGCAGACTGCAGGAATTTGGGGTCCCTGTAAAAAATATTTTGTCTTGGTCTTCTTGGCATCAGAAACTTTGGGATGTGAAAATGGTGACTGAATGAGATTCCAAATCGCAACCCTCGATGTTGAGTGGGGGGAAAGGGTAGGGACGAGCAAGTGACCTGCATTTCTGAGCATCATCTGTCAAGATACCAGTAATCAACACATGATTATTATTCTCATCAGCCCAAAGCATGAAAGTAATTGAGTGAAAAAAATCCTCACATTATGTGAAATGATTGCTGCCTTTGAGCCATAATAAACAATGATCTCGCCCTGGTGCTGGGCAGCAAAACAAATGAGGGCTGCCTGCTGCTGGTGCAGTGCCAGAACCATTACCAGAGTCTACATCTACCAACACTTCTCTCTGTAAGGACCTGATTTCATTATCAGGGAAGGGGAGATGCTGTTCAAATGCCCCTTTCTGATGCAGCAGTTGGCTCCACATTGGGAGTGTTGGCTGCCTTGCACAAGGCTACACTCTAGACTCAAGTTCATGTTCACCAGTCAGCTCCATGGAACAGTGAGAGTATCCACAGAGGGGCCGTGGAACATGGGAACTCACTTGCTCTCAAATAAGTGTAAGTTGTCAAACCAGGCAGCTGGGCATGGAGAAAATAGTCAGGGGGCACAATAAAAGTAAAGATGTTAACAAAGAGGAGCCCTGGCCTTCCCAAAGAATGAGGCTAGAGATGAATGCAGGGTCTAAAAGGGCTCTGTGCTGGTGACCCTGCTCAAGTCCTCAACAGAGTGGAGGAATTCTGGGGTCGAGCTAAAGGTCTCCCACAGCTTGAGCTGAGGGGGAGGGTTTCACTGGCTAGCTATAATCCATGAGCTTAGGCCTCCATCTCCCTTGCCCCAACTTGCAAAGCAGGGTCAGCTGTTAGCCCACAGGGCACCTTTGTACAAATTAGAGGCCACCTTTTCTTGCCTCCTGGACTGGTTGCCCTTTGTACAGCACAACCTTCACAACTGCAGCAGCAACCAGAAAACATTTAAATATTGGAAATCATGCTGGTATGCTCAAAGGTATCACAGAAATATATAACTATAAGGGGGAGGGGCACTTCTGGTTTCACTTCCGATCTTTAAAGAGCTTGGAAGTGCGGAACAAACTAAAAGTCAGTGATTTCTCTTGGACTCCGAGAATTGAGGATGCAAGACAAACTGCTATGCTAAAATCAAGAGAGAAAGTTAAATGCAGAGAGTCACTAATGAGATTTGTTTACAGGGACAGAATCTATTAGAACCATAAACTGGTAGGACAATTAAAGTGATGAACATGAATTGTTGGAGGTGCTGAGTGTAGACTAGCTAAGGAGGGAGAAATTCCTGAGTTCAATGATAGGGAGTCTCATACTTGGGTGATTTTTCCTCCAGCAACTTCACCAGGTTCTCATGGCGAATAGCCAGGAAAGATTTCTTCTTGGCTTTAGCAGGGGAGAAGGAAAATAACAGTTGTGAAATACACTCACAGCATTCTTCAAAACAAATGCCAACCCTCCAGAGACAAAGACTTTACCAGAGTCTTATCCCACCTGGAGAAAGGATATTTATTCTCTGACTCTAACACTCTCTAGATTTCCTATTTCGCCTGGAGAGTGGGGAAGGTCAAAGCCAAGAAATACAGGCCCACTAAAATACTGGGATTTGTTCGTAATTTCATAGAACATTTCCCTCTCCCTACACCTCACTACCACACCAATAGGGTTCTAAAATAATAACAGAGGGTTACAGGTGAAAGAACTGCGAAGCATAGACTCTATTTAAGGGGGAGACAAAAATGAGGATGCTAGAGGAATGTTGCCTAAAAATACAGCATCCATTAAACACAGTCCAACTCCTAGTCACATAAACATTAAACCTACAGGTAAAGGTTTATTTACCTCAGCTCCTATTACCTGATATATCATGTGTGGCTTTCAACCAAAAACTGCAAGGTGCAGTAAAGCAAGGAAAAGCACAGTCTGGAGAAACAAAGCAAGCATCAGAATCAGACACAGATATGACACAGACTTTGGAGTTATCAGATAAGGAATTTAAAATAATCATGGTTAATATGTTAAAGGTTCTGATGGAAAAGTGTAGAAAATATGCAAGAACACTTGGATAATATAATCAGAGATATGGAAACTCAGAGGAAGAATGAAAAGGAAGTGCTAGAAATAAAAAGCAGAATGAAAAATGCCTTTGATGGACTCAGCAGTAGACCAAACCCAGCCAAGAGAAGAATCAAGGAGCTTGGCCGGGCGCCTGTGGCTCAAGCGGCTAAGGCACCAGCCACATACACCTAAGGTGGCGGGTTGGAATCCAGCCCAGGCCTGCCAAACAACAATGATGGCTGCAACCAAAAAATAGCCGGGTGTTGTGGTAGGCATCTGTAGTCCCAGCTACTTGGGAGGCTGAAGCAGGAGACTCACTTGAGCCCAGGAGTTGGAGGTTGCTGTGAGCTGTGATGGCACAGCACTCTACCCAGGGGAACAGCTTGAGGCTCTGTCTCAAAAAAAAAAAAAAAGAATCAAGGAGCTTGAAGATAAATCAATAGAAACTTCCCAAACTGAAATGCAAAGAGGAAAACAAAACAAGCACAATTAGAAGAAAGAGGAAAACAGAAAACAAAACAATATTAGAAAATTAGAAGTAATCTTAGAAATAATAATAATCAGTATTTCCCCAAATTAATAATATGAAGCTTCAGATCCAAGAACCTCAGCAAACACCAAGCAGGATAAATACCCAGCCCCCACCCCCAAATCTACATTTAGGCCTATCATATTCAAATTATAGAAAACAAAAGACAAAGAGGGAAACATTTGAAAGAAACCAAGGGATAGGGAGTACTCAAACACAATTTGGAGAGGATCAAGGATAAAGATTACATTTCTTGTCAAAAACTATGCAGTTAGAAAAGAATGGAATAAAATATTTGAAGAGTTGAAAGAAAAACCACAAACCTAGAGTATCCAGTGAAATTCTGCTTCAAAAGTAAAGGAGAATTAAGGAGTTTTTCAGACCAACAAAATCTGAGGGATTTCATCACCAGGAGGTCTGTCATGTAGGTAATGTTAAAATAAATGCCGCAGGAAGAAGAAAAGTGATGTAAGTCAGAAATTTAGAACAGTATCAAGAAAGAAAGAGTACCACAGAAGGAATAAAGAACAATAAAATATTTCATTTTTGATTTTGAACTGATGCAAAAGGTAACTGTTTAAAGTAACAACAGCAATGATACATTGGGTGACCTTACACAGGGGTAGGTGAAATGAATGATAGCAGTGTCATAGGGATGGGAAGGAGAAGTTGGGTATATTGTGCTAAAATACCTGTGCTACACATCAAGCATGCAGTGCAATTTAAAAATAGACTTACATTAGTTACAAATGCATATTACAAACTTTAGTTTTTATAAAAAGTTTTAGTGAAGTATAATTGATATTCTAAGAGAAGACTAAAATGGAATCATATATATGTAATTGATTCATAATGTTCAATTAAATCTAGAGAAGGCAGGAAAGAATCAGTAAATTCAACAAATAAGAGTTGAAAACATGGTAGATATTAATCTGACTATATTGATAATCACTTTAATTTGTATTTTTTTAATTTTTAATTAAAATCATAACTGTATGTATTTACAGGATACAATGTGATTATTTGATATATAATGTGGAATGGTTAAATCAAACTTATTAACATGACCATCACCTCACTTTTTTGTGGTAAGACACTTAAAATTTACTTAGTTATTTTGAACTATGCCCTTGTATTGTGCACATGAGGTGAGATCCCACCACATGCCTTCCCTCTTCCCAGCAATAGTCCTTCCCTCTCCCCTCCCACTTGCTAGACTATGATTGTGTTTTTATCATTTGTATGAGCGTGTAAGTGTTTATATATTGGTTCCATAATAGTATTGAGTATATTGGATGCTTTTTTTCTTTCCACTCTTGAGATATTTTACGAAGAAAAATGTGTTCCATATTGATAATCACTTTAAATGGTAATGGCTAATTACAGCACATATAGAACAAAGATTCTTAGAGGGGATTATAAAAAAAACAAGGCCCAACTCTATCTAATCTGCAAGGAAATAACTTTAAAGATCAATATTCAAATTAAAAGTAAAGAAATGGAAAAATATAATCACATCAACCAAAAGAGAACAGAAGTAGTTGTACTCATTCAATGATGACCTCAGCACCAGGAAAAGGAGCAGGGATAAAGGCCCTAAATAATGACGAATATGTCGGTTCTCCAAGAGTAGATAACAGTCCAAACTTTATGTGCACCTAACCGCACAACATTAAAATAAATGAGGCAAAAACTGATAGACCTGCAAGGTGAAATAGATAAATCTGCTATTATAGTTGGAAACTTTAATAGTTCTCTTTCAATAATTGATAGATCAAGCAGGCAGAGAATCAATAAGGGTACAGTTGACCCAAAGAGCACTACAAATCAACCCGATCTAATTGACATTTACAGAATTCTCCATCCAGCAACATTAGATTACATGTTCTTTTAAAGCTCACATGGAACATTCACCAAGACAGAACACATTGTGAGCCACAAAACATACCTTAACAACTTTAAAAGAATGGAAATCATACAAAATATCTTCTCAGATTACAATGGGACTAAAGTAGAAATAAATAAAAGAAGGGTATCTAGAAAATCTCAAAATATTTGGAAGTTAACACACTTACAAATAATACACAGGTCAGAAAAGAACTCTGAAGGGTCACTTATGTGCACATATGGAAGTACATCTTGAGGAAGAGGAGGGCATGGGTAAATTTACACCTATTGGATACAGGGCACACTATCTGGGCAAAGGACACTCTTACAACTTTGACTCAATCTGTACAAAAACAGAGGATGTAAACAAAATGTCTACCCTCTAATTTAAAAAAAAAAAGAACTCTGAAAGGGTTTGAACTAAATGAGAATGAAAATGTAACTTATCAAAATCTGTGGAATGCAGCAAAAGCAGTGCTTAAAGGGAAATTTTTTAGAGCACTAAATACCATAAAATTGGATTTGTGCTATACATTTATTAGGAAAGGAGAGATATCTAAATCAGTATTAAGCATACAGAAGAGGAAACTAGGAAGGGAAAAGAAACTTAAACCTAAAGTAACAGACAAAAAACAATAATAAATATCATAGGAGAAATCAATGAAATTGAAAACAAGAAAATAATAGAGAAAAATCAATGAAACCAAATGCTACCTCTTTGAAATGATCATTAAAACCTAGTCAGGCTAACAATACCACCAACAAAAAAGGACACATATTGCCTATATCGGAAATCACAGAGGGATCATTACTATAGATCCCTGAAGAGTTACATGCTAATAATACTATAATAACTCTACAATTTGATATCTAGATAAAGTGGACCAAATCCATGAAAGACACAAACTAGTAAAATAAGAAATAATCGATACAATCTGAATAGTTCTATATCTATTTAAGACAATGATCTCTCCCCCCACAAGGATGGCCTAAGACCCAGATTGTTTTACCGGTGAATACTACCAAATAGTTAAGAAAAATGTGATACAAAGCTCTACGTTCTCCTCCGAAAAATGGAAGCAGAGAAAACACTTCCTAACTCGTTGTGTAAATCCAGCATTACTCAAAAACCAAAACCAAATTAAAGAAAGGGCTGTGCTCTGAGTGTCTGTGCTCAGTTCCAGGAAGAGCCATCTTTGCACTTAGAGAGAAGCTGCGTGCCATACAGTGATGTCAAGGCAGAGAGAGACCACTGCAGTGGGAGTGATCATAACAATCACCTACTAGTGTTTCCCAGTCTCAGACAGTCCTATTAATCATCTAGAGGTACTTGTAAAATATAATATCTTTCCAGGCCTCTCTCTGAAGATTCTTACTGAGTTGGTCTTCAGAGAGAGGGATCTGTCTGGGGATCTTATTTTTAACAGCTGGCCTATGTGATTCTAAAGATTAGCTAAATTTGGGAAACACAGACCTACCCCACCCCCTCCTTTAACAATGAGAAGCCTGACTCCAGGGAGGCAGCAGAATTTGCCAACAGTCACCCAGCAAGTTGGTGGAGTTGGTGAAAGAGTTGAGGCCTAAACCCAGAATGTGAAAACCAAAATAATATTTATTTATCTTTGGGAAAATTTTGATTTTTTTATTCTTGATGAAAAATAGTTATGGAAGAAAATTTAGAAAGCATAAACAAGCAAAAAGAATAATCGTTCATTCTTAGCCATAACCCTACCACTTAAAGATAAATGATGTTAGATTTTGATGGATCTGACCACTTTCTTATTTGCCGTTTCTTTACTTGTAGGTTAAATGTTTGATTATATTATTTCTCTATTACAATATTCTTAGTCATTGTCTTCAGCTTGTTTCCTTGGCGAATTTTGTATTTCCCCAGAGCAACATGAAAGATGAGGGTTCTGGTTTTCCAGTTTCTTTCCATGATTCTTTGCCCAATGCTCACTAGTCGTAGTGAGACTTCAGTGTGTATTTGCTAATCTACTACTAAGAAATGAGAGGGGAAAAAAAATCCCCCTAGGTCTCATAAATTGGAGACTGGCAGGTCTCAATGTAATATAAGAACTTCAAACTCTGATTGGAAATGTCATGTTTGGCGGCCCTGTAGCTCAGTGGTTAGGGTGCCAGCCACATACACCCAGGTTGGCAGGTTTGAACCCGGCCTAGGCCAGCTAAACAACAATGACAACTGCAACAAAAAAATAGCCAGGTGTGGTGGGCACCTGTAGTCCCAGGTACTTGAGAGGCTGAGGCAAGAGAATTGCTTGAGCCCAAAAGTTTGAGGTTGCTGTGAGCTGTGACATCACAGCACTCTACTGACTTTGACATAATGAGACTCTGTCTCAAAAAAAAAAAAAATAAAATAAAATAAGGAAATGTCATGTTTGCTGAATACAGATTATGTTCTCCTTCCTATGTCCAGATAATGTAGGAAGTAAACTTTTCTTTCAGGGCATCAAAGTAGCCTAGAGGATAAAGGGTTCGCAGTTCATGTCCTTAAGATGGTCTGACTTATGATCTAAATATTCAGAAGTGGTGAGAAATGCCATCAGCAACTTGGAGCTAATCCCAGACTTATGCTCAGAGAACCACCTGAGTCACTGCCATTGTGTCTATTGTCGGATTTTAATAGAATTTTAGATCCTATTTGTAACCTGAAGTTATTACCCTGAGATTCTTGTTCAAAGATATTAGCCAGAGTACAGAGGAAAAGGGAATTAGAAATGCAGGTGATTAGTCAAAAAATTAAGATCAAATAAATGTCCCTTCCCTGAGGAAACCTTCTTTAAACCGCAGAGTAGACACATTCCCTTAATATTCTCCTAATATGCTTTTTTGAGGGCCCTTCTACTTTTCCTTCATGATCGTTAGCACAGTTGCTAATGAAATAGTTGTGTGATTATTTGGACACCTCTTTTTTAAAGTCAGAGTACAAGTCTCTTTCACCCAACATTGGTCTGAAACATTCAGCACAGGTCAAGGTGCATAGTTGTATCCTATATATATATATATGTATATATACACACACATATACCTGTATATACATACACATACATATATGTGTGTTCAATGAGCAAATGAGTGAATGATAAGAATTCTTAAGATTTCTTCACAGTTCATGTCCCATTCCAACATTACTCTTAGGTAATCTTGTGTCACCACCTGAGTCATGGTTCCTTTTAAGAATTGAAAAGGAACAAGGACAGCCCTCCAGTTTGTGATTATTACTGTTTCCCACAATGTACATTCTAACTTTGTTTGCTAAAAGCACAGCTGTCTTTGTCTACTGCCCTCTCATGGAAGTAATCTCTGATTCTTTTGAGGACTTATTTTCCACCAAGTTACAGTTATTGATATCAATTTTACCAATCATAAACACTTAGAATTTAAAGCTAGAGGGAAGATCAGTGATTTGCTCCTCTTATTTAAACAGTGAACCGACAAATTCTTTCACTGATGATGTGCTATTTATAGGCTTGACAATAAAAATTATGATTCAATTAAAATTTTCCAATACTTTATTGTTCTACTATGTGTGTATCCTATGCATTCTTATAATTAAAAATTCTAATACTTCTGGCTTGGCGCTTGCAGCATAGTAGTTACAGTGCTGGCCACACACACCTAGGCCGGCTGGTTAAAACCTGGCCTGGTCCAGCTAAACAACAATGACAATGACAACTGCAACAAAAAATAGCCATGTGTTGTAGTGGGTGCCTGCAGTCCCAGCTACTTGGGAGACTGAGGCAAGAGAATCACTTAAGCCCAAGAGTTAGAGGTTGTGTTGTGAGCTGTGATGCCACAGCACTGTACTGAGGGCAACGTAGTGAGACTCTGTCTCAAAAAAAAATAATAAAATAAATTCTAATACTTCTTCATTAAAGGGCTGAAAATAATTGCAGTCTCCATGGGTAGAAGAGGAGCCTTTTCTCAATTCTACCAAAAATTTTTAATATAAGACATGAGATGTCTATACCTTGATGGAAGATGAGAAAGAAATCAGTAAGTTCAAGTAAGAGGAACTTAGCCCAAATCCCATGCAAGAATTATTTCCCACTAACATGCTTCCATTTGTTAAATAGATCTTGAGTCTCCTGATGTGTAATTTGATATATAACTATACCCCCTTGGAAATTATTGCTCACTTCAGGAGCTATTTTGTTTTTACACACTGTATTTTTTTTTTTTTTGGTTGCAGCCGTCATTGTTGTTTGGTGGGCCCAGGCTGGATTCGAACCAGCCACCTTAGGTGTATGTGGCTGGTGCCTTAGCGACTTGAGCCACAGGAGCCGAGCCTACACACTGTATTTTTTAACACCCTTTAGTTTTTGATGTATTAGAGGTAACTTAATGTTCCATGTAATAATCTTGATTAGATTAATGCAATTTATAAATCTGATACACATCATTTGGAGAATTCCCTAAATTATCATTTATTAGTAATTGTTAATCTGTATGTAATAGTATTCACTTTTTGGTGTACAGTTCCATCTATTAACATATACCTGGATCTTACAATCACTAACACAGACAGAATTATCTCATATGGACCCTTTAAAGTAAGACCTGCCTACCATTTGGCCTAATAGTTCAACTTCTAGGATTTTGTCCTCGAGAAATGAGAACTCATCTTCATATAAACAACAGTAGATGAATGTTTATAGCAATCCTAGTTATAATCATCAGAAAAATTAAAAATAATATATTACTGTAAGCTAACTGTTACATTTGTAATGTTTTATTTTTTTATTTTTAATCCCAGGATAAAATCATTATCTAGTATATCAGTTGGAAACAGCTTACCATTTCTCATATTCTAAGCGTTTGCTAATAGTAGGATGGTTAAGACTGCCAATGAATTGATCTAATTCAAGGTACTTGAGTGCAATTAGATAATTTTCTTATATTCTTCTGTTTGGTAGTCTAGGTGCTTGCATGTGTACGCAGGGGCCTAATGGATCAGTGGCAAGAATTATCAAAACAATGAGAAGCACTTGTATCAAGAGACTATTATGTAATTATAATTAAAAACCATTAGTCATTGGAATTTTTGTCCTTTTGTTCCCCTTTGGTAAGAGTTCTTTTTTTCTTCCAGCTCAGTAGGCTAATTCTAAAGAATAATTTAATTTTCCAAGTGCTCAATCACACCAACTATGTTCACGTGTTTCCAAGAATGATTTAATGTGGCTTGTAGATTTACTTGCCATAATTTCTGGGTGGTAACTCCTTCCTGTACTGTGGTGGTGAAAAGAGTGTGCTTGGCTAGAAATGATGATTGACATATAGACTTGAGAGATGGCAAGGCCTGAAGAACTTCACTGCAGAAATACCAGGCATGTACCTTTTCACCTTACAATGTAATTAGTTTCTGTTCTACCTAGGAACTAGAGAAAGAATTGAAAAGAAAACAAGGACCATGTAGTCCCCATTCTTTAGCCAGAAATACCCTTTGACCTAATACTCTTATTACTAATTACTCTTATTAAACTACTGTCATCTCCCAATTTTTGGTGCTAAGAAGGTAAAGGTAATAAATGCCCTTGAAATTATGGATTTCCAACTCCGAGTTGAAAGTCCAGATAAAGGAAAGAATCAGAAAGCCTCTCCATGTGGGAAACCTCTGCTTCCTATTAGCAGGCTAGAATTCTGTCATAAAGCAAAGCACAGGCTTCAAAATGGGAAGCCAGGTTAGGCATTAAGACACTAAAGAGAGTTACTGGCAGCCTCTTCCTGTCCTCTACCCATTTCCTCCATATTCCTCTGTACAGGTATAGTTGGCAGTTGTTGGCTGTTTCGATAGTTGATCGACTGACTGATTCCTGAATGACTAGGCTGGAGGATAGAGTGACCATTCTTACAACAACAGAGCTTTCCCTGAGAATAGATGATGAGCAGATTGGTTTTCCTTGGTGCTTCTTTCTCACACTATTCCTAGTATACATTCCAGCCATCTGGACTGGGGGGCTCTTCTGACTCAGGCTTGGACCAAGAAAGGTAGAATAAAAGTGAAGAGTTAAAATAAAAAGAAGAATAAAAAAAGAAAAACATCAGAAGAAAAAGGCAGAAATAGGAACAGGAATAGGAAGTCAGGCTCAGTCATCTGACACTATGGGATTGACATCACATACTCCTTCCCCCCTGCCATTAGGTGGGCCTTAGCCAGAAGCTAGAAGACCTTGGCTTTGATTAATCACCAAGTTCCAGCAGGCCCTAGAAGAAGAATTATATTTCATAACTCTCTGGTTGTGAGAGGATCTAAGCAACGTGACTGTCCTTAAGAGGCTTGAGGTTACCAGCCAAGACCAACATTTCCTGGAGGTGCAGGGCAGTTGGCACAGGAACTGCCTTGGATCCAAGTTCATGCCCTGTATCTTCTTGAATGCTCATGGCAGGAGGCTTCCTCCTTATCAGGCCACTTTTTTTGCTAGGAGTAACATCAGAAATGCTTAGCCTGAGGCTTCCTCACAGTTTGTGGTCACAGTTAGGATATTTAATCTCTCCAGTAAAATTTAAATGCACAGAGCTCAGCAAACCCTGTGGTCATGTAGCTTCTAACCAACATATCCCAGAAATAAAATACCCTCACTTCTAATGCAGTGGAATAGAAAAATGGCCTATATAACTTCACCCATCTGCCTGACCTTCCACAGCTAAAGCACCAAGTATTTGTGAGTGCAGCAAACTTAAGATTTGAGGAGAGTGCAAAGGGGTCTACATTGCAGAAATGCAAATTTCTTCCTGTTCTTAAAAACTTTTCAGCTATCCTTCCACATTCCCAAGTCAGACGTTTTGACTCTTTCGCTGTACTCCCAAATTCTTGCTGTTACCTAGTGCAGGACAAGCTACGCAGTATTTGATTTCTTTTCTCCAAATACGTGAGCCTTTCAAGGTTTTACCTTCTACTCCCAAAGGGCTTACAAAGGAATTTTCCTAAACAAATGTATTTTTCTCCTTAAGAATAATGCTGGTGTCTGTAGTTGATAAATATTTTTTAATAACTTTGTTCCTCACTGCTGATTTAAAAATCAGTTTGATCTGGCCCCTTACTTTTGACTTTATTTCTTATAATCCTGAACCACTCTTCATCAACATCCCACTTCCAGACCAGCTGACTAATTGAACGTCCCTGAAGTTCATCCAACTATTTTTTGCAACATAGGTGCACTTGCATGAGTTCTAAAACTATTATGGTGATAGGCAGTGGACAATGCTAAAGGTGGAAGGTACCTTTGAGCCCACTCAGATTGATTTTAAACAATATTCTATGGAATGCTATTGAACCCACAGCATTCTGCAGCTACTTATGGACGCTGCGGGCACCAGGGATTGCACCTGAAGGAATGGGACCCAAAGCCTCTATACCTGTCTGAATCAGAGAAAGTGGGCTCTTCTCTCCTTTACACATTGAACTTCGATGTTAAGATAATTTTTGGAAAGAAAAAGGATCATAATGTTAGAAAAAACTATCACCTTGTATAGTACTGATGAGGAAACTGAGGCCCAGAGGTATGAGGTCTCAGTGTCAGGGTTACAAACTGTGTTAAGGCACAATCTTGCTGAGTCAGGTCTCTGACACCGCAGATAAACTGCCTTTCTAAAGATCAGTTCTATTTAACCTTTCTTGTTAATTACAACAATTTCATTGCCAAAAGTTGTTGAATATACATATTTTTAAGTGTAAAATTCACTAGTTTTTAAAATATTCACAGCAATGTGCAATCATCACCACAATTGATTTAAAACATTTTTAGCATCCCCCAAAGAAACTCCTCCATACATACCCTTTAGATTCGTCTCCCTGACGGTCCGTGCCTCAGGTTCTGGCAACCACTCACCCACGTTTCTGCCTCTGGACATTTGATATGGATGGAATCATGCAATCCATGGTCTTTCGTGAGTGACTTTCTCACTTAGTATAATGATTTCAAGGTTCATCCATATCATAACATGTATCATTTCTTCTTCTCTTTTTATTTCCAAAGAATAATCCTAGGTGTGGATAGCACGTTTTATGTATTCATTCATCAGCTGACAGACAGGTGGGTAGTTTCCACTCTTTCACTGTTAGGAAATGCCCTGACTTAAGTATTATACAAGGTATTCATGTAACAAACACATTTGTATCCCTTAATATTTTAAAATAAAACATTAAAATGGTACTATGAATATTCACACACATGTTTTTGTGTAGATACATATGGTCATTTCTCTTGAGTATGTATCTAGGAATAGGACTTCTGAGTTATATGGTAAATCTGTGTTATCATGGTAACTTTTTGAGGACCTGACAAATTGTTTTCCAAATAGGCTATGCCATTTTATATTCCTACTGGCAATATGGGAGAGAGTTCCAATGTCTCCACATCAGTGCCAACACTTGATATTGTCTGTCCTTTTTAGTATAGCCCTTTTAATGGGTGTCAGGTAGCATTTCATTGTAGTTTTATTTTTAATTTTTAATGATTATGTGGGTACATAATACTTGTATATAGTTATAAGGTTCATGTTATTTTTGATATAAGCATACAATATGAATTAATCAAATCAGAAGTAATTGGGGTGTCTATCACCTGAAGCATTAATCATTTCTTTGTGTTAGGAACATTCCAGTTCCACTATGTTAGCTGTTTTAAAGTATACCCTACCTTATTGCTAATTATGGTGACTTTGTTATGCTATCAAATATTGTTTGTTCTATCTAACTATATTTTTGCACCTATTAACCCATCCCCACTTTTTCCCCACACCCCTCACTATAGCTTTGATTTGTTTTTCCAAGATAGCTAATGATTTTGAGTATCTTTTTATATGTTTAATGATCATTTATATATTTCCTTTGGAGAAGTACCTATTCATATCTGTGACCATTTTTAATCTGGTTATTTATCCTTTATTTTTTTTAATTGCAGATTAATTTGGGAGTACATACAATTAGGTTACGTGGTTTGCTTTTGTAAGTTTAAAGACCAGGTTGTAGTTGTGCCCTTCACCCAGGAAGTGTGCAGTACAGCAGTACACTGTAATTGAGTTGTAAGAATTCTAAACTTAGTCTGGAAGTCTTTCATTATGTATATGATTTAGAAGTATTTTCCATCATGCTCTGGGTTGCCTAGTCACTTTCTTAACAGTGTTCTCTGTAGCACAAGTTTTTCATTTTGTAGAGCTCAAATTATTTTTTTTCTTCACTTGTTCTTCTGCTATTGTAACTTGGACCTAACTCTGGATCATGAAAATTTACTATGTTTTCTTTAAAATCCTATAGGTTATTAACTACATGTAGGTCTATGACTCATTTTGAGTTAATTTTTGTATATATCTATATATGTTACAAAGTAAGAGTTCAGTTCATTCTTTTGCATATAGACAGGAAGTTCTTCTGGCATCATTTTTGGAAAAAATTATTGTGTCTGCTTTGAATTGTCATGGCACCATATGAAAAAAATAATGAATTCGTTTCTGGACTCTTGATACTATTCCATTAGTAAGTCTTTCTTTATGCCAGTACCACACTGTTTTAATTATTGTTGGTTTGCAGTAAGTTTTAAAATTAGGAAGTGTGAGTACTTAAGCTTTATTCTTCTTTTTCAAAATTGTTTTGACACCTTGCATGTCTTATAATTCTTTTTGAGACAGAGTCTCACTTTGTTGCCCTCAGTAGAGTGCTGTGATGTTCATAGCTCACAGCAACCTCAAACTCTTGGGCTCAAACTCCTGCCTCAGCCTCCTGAGTAGCTAGGACTACAGGCACCCACCACAATACCCAGCTACTTTTAGAGATGGGGTCTTGCTCTTGCTCAGACTGGTCTTGAAACTCTGAGCTTAGGCAATCCACCCACCTTGGCCTCCCAGAGTACTAGGATTACAGGTATGAGCCAACACACCCAGCTGATTTCTTATAATTCTTTATGAATTTTAGATCAGTTTTTCCGTTTATGCACACACACAAAAAAATGGCAGTTGGAATTGTCATATGTATTACATTAAGTCTGTAAATCACTTTGGGGAGTACTGCCATCTTAATGATATTAAGTCTTCTAATCAATGAGTATGAGGTGTCTTTCCATTTTCTTATGTCTTTGATTTCTTTCAAAAATGTTTTCTAGTGCTGCATTTCATTTGTTAAATTTATTCCTAAGTATTTAATTATTTTTGATGCTATTAAATATAGAATTGTTTTGTAATTTCATTTTTAAATTGTTCATTGAAATATATTTTATTTTTACATATGTATATTCATCTTGTATCCTGAATTCTTACCAAAACAATTTGATAGTTCTAATAATCTTTGGATTTTTTTTTTTGGATTTTCTATCTATAAAATGATGTCATCAATAAAGAGAGATAATTTTACTTCTTCCTTTACAATCTGTAAGTCGTTTCTTTTTCTTCCATAATTGCTCTGGTATAAGCTTCAGTAAAAATTTGAATAGAAGTAGTAAGAGTAGAATTGACTTAACTGATGTGGTCACTGTGATTTAGGAAGAATATAGCAATGCCTTCCTGGATATATTATACTTAGTTATACTTATACCTACTTAAGAGGTATAAGGTATATATATTTTTAATAGCATACAAGCTATAATTACATAGAGGAATAAATACCAGAATACTGAGAAACATCATAAGGAAATTGGTTTCTATCAGTTTGTAACTTCACAAAATAATCTTTGAGTTTCTCCCTACTTTTCACTTTTCATAGAAAACTCACCCACCTTTGTAGAACTCTCCTGAGAGTGGGGAGGATTCTGCCGATACATACTGTAAGACTGGAGCTCTGTTAAGACATATAACAAAAGCCCCTGATTTTAACAAGCAGCAGCCATTCATTAAACATGCATTGATCATCTACACAATCCCAGATCTGTGCGAGAGGCTGCACGACTGTTATGAGCAGAGGCAGAGCCCACCTGCAAACCTTTCTGAACGTTACACTATGAGCAAGACCTTGTTAAAATGGAAAGAAAACCAAACCAGGAGCCAGAAAAATATAGTCCATAGACTTAATTTCTTTTGTGACTTTGACCAAGTCCTTTATGCATTCTTATTAGTTCCTAAAAAAACTGGTATGATTGCCCATCCAACTGTCAGAGAGTTGTCATGAAAATAAAATGTGATAATACTTTAAAAAAAAAAAAAGGACTTCCCTAAAACTCTCAGGAATGAGAATAAAATGTTGTAATTATCTGTAAAAATGATAGAAAGAATCCCTTCATATGTTCTATGTGTAAAGGAGTCTAGTGAGTGAGAGAGGGTCCACCAGGAGCATTTCATTTCCATTTTCAATGGAGCTTTTTTAGCACTCTGGAAGTAAAGTTAAGCAAGGTTATCTTTGTGGAAAGAAAATAATTAGGACGTTTTCATAGTCAGGTTTATTGCTCCTTTCCGGAGTCGTACCCTGAAAGAAGCTCTACTTGGTACTGGACTGTTTCAGAGTTGTGCTCATTCCTGGTTCTGTCTCTTTGCCTTTCCTGTCCTTCTCTTCTACCATGCAATTATTTTCAGTCTTCTACAAAGGATTCTCTTAGGTTCCTGTTATTATTGTTCGTATCACCATTTCCCAGGTTTGGGGCCTCTTTGTAACAGAGACTGTGAGATCCTAGACAAGAGACTATAGACCTTACTTTATTTCTTACATGAAGAAGTCAGGCCAGATGACCTGCCTATGAGTTCCTTTCTGTCTATATTAGTCTGTTATACTATGCTTTATAAATAATTTTGTTTTAAAAAGGAGATCTTGGCTTCATAAAAGAGTTTAAATGCAAACTAACAGGCCAGTGAAATACAAGATGGACATGCTGCAGGTCACAAGAGGCAGATGCTTTGTCTGCTTCGTACAGCATCCTCGGTACTTAGTCCAACACCCAACACATGCTCCGTGTCTAGGAAATACTTATGGCATGAATGACTGTGTTAGTGAATGAGACTAGTTCAGTATTTGTGGATTAGTTGCTCCCTAAGTTTGTTCAATCATAAATATGTTAGGCATTTGTTCAGTTTTAGGGGAAGACATTTCTGAGACATGGAACTGTGGAGGTTGGTATGTGATAAATTATTTTTAGCTTTCTTTGGTCTGCTAGATAGCTCCTGAGCTGGCTGATTCCTTTGAAATTTTCATTTCAGAGAGGATGCCTTATGAAAGAACCCATGGCGGGAAGTGTTCCCTAATAGAATTGTCATCTTTCCTTGAGAAATCACTGTAGTCCTACTGGGGCAAAAGATACTGTGGTTAAAAGGATTTGCTTGGGATTAATATTCATCATCATCAAGTTCGTGATTAAAATTGCATTCTGTGGACAATTTATATTTCCTAATAAAAAAAAACCCTTCTGTGTCTGTAAAGTGAAGCTTGTGTTCTATTTTTTATAGTTCAGATCTCATGTAAGATATTTCATACAGTTCTATAAATTTTCCATCTTGCTCTCACTGGCTGAATACAAGCTTTATAATGTTTTCAATCTCAAATCATTTGTAGAAACTATCTTCCCTATTCCTCCCTCTCATAGCCCCTCTCTATTTTGATCTGTGGCAAGGATTTTTTTTTTTTTAACATTAGGTAAGGATGTCTTCTTTTTAATCCTCAGAAGGCCCATGTTGCTGTGGCTTTTTCCTCCCATTTAAAATTGACTTGCTGATTGTGCTTCATTTTTGCATTCAGAGTTTCTTGTTTTGATTGATAAATGTTTACAAGAAATATAATCTCTTCTTAGACTTTTCTTTTGCTTTTTTTCTCTCAGAAGGAGCTTTGCAGGGGTAGCAAAGCTCTCTTGATAACATTGGAAATAAATCTTAATGTCTTCACCCTGAAATAGGCCTAGACCTTATCGTTCCTCCTTTACCTCTGTGATAATTGCTTATCAGCACATACAGGCCTATTCATATGATTCTGATGCCACCGGGGTTTACATCTCTAGGAAGATAGGCAGGAAGTGCAGTCTCCTGAATCCATTCATGGCTTTAATAGAAACCAGACAAAGAAGGAATACTGGCCCAGGTTGACTATCGCAAAGTGATAAGATCACGTATATATTTTTGGATGTTTTCTCCTGAAGCTTTGCTCTGCTCTGCCTTGGCTGCCTTGGAGAAGGAGGATTTCAAAATGTACTTCTGTCAAAGCTGCAATTAAAATAACAGATTATATATTAAAAATATGTCCACACTCACCATCATTTTTACTTCTCTCATTAGGTAAAATGAATCTCTGACAGAAATTACCCAACCATAGTACACTCAAAATATACAGGCCTACAGCCCAACTGGACATTGTGGGCAGCCACATTCTTTAAACAAAACTCAAAAGAAAAAAAAGATTGAATTTTTACATGTAAAATAAGTATACCAATTTCGGAAACTGAACACCAAATGTCTTGGGATATGTGGAGAATGAGATATACACTACAGAAAAGAGAGAGAGAGGGAACAGACTGACAAGGGGAATGGGAAGGAGAAATACAATGATTTCCTCACCAAACCAAAATAAAAAAACATGGTAACCAAATTGCCAAGGTTAAAACAGCTACACCTGTTCTAAACTCTAAAATGTCCTTGGTGAGCACAGAATACTATATGGTAGTGGAAATCTCCTGACGGGACTATTTGTCTGAGGACCATAGGATTGGTATAACCTCAGCTAATCACATCCTCTAGGAATTAAAAAGTTTAGGCATTGGAGAGTCATGTGCTTTTGTTCTTTTTCTAGGGGAAGGAAACAACAGTAAACTGCCACTTTCAGAAATACCGCCTAATTATGTGCATCATGGAAATTTCCTCCTCTTGCATAATGAAGGCAGCCTAACTGCATGGGTCTTAAAAAAAAAAAAGCCTCTCATATCCATTATTGTTCCTTTGTACTAGGTTTCTTGGGAGTTTTAAAAATCATGTCAGATAAAGACACAAACCTGTTTCTGGAAGCAGTTCCTTATATATACATACTTGCTACCAAAACACAGAGATCCCTGCTGTGTCCCCCAATATTTGTATCTCTACCCATCCCCCCATTACAAGCCATCATCCTATTTGGTGTCCATGTTTCATTCTGCTAGCACAGCTCCTTCCCCTGTCTTTAAAGCCCAGCTCAAATTCTGCTTTCTCTTGAACGTCCTTGATGTGTTCAGATGCTTTTGTTTTGTTGAGTGTCTACTATGGACCAGAGACTGTGACAAATTCTGGAGATAAAATAGTACAAAAACAGGACAGCCTCTGCTGTAATGGTCTACAGACTCTGAGGTGGAAGTACATTAGTCAGATCACCACCCAAGTATACAACTACAGACTGTGATAGGGATTGTGAAGGAATGAGTCCTCTGAGAGAGAGAATATAGCCAGAACACCGGCCCTAGTCTGGAATGCTCTCTCTTCATACTGTTAATGAATGTGTACAAACTCAAAATGAATTCAAAGTTACAGAATATATATTGGTAAAAGGCCTAGTGGTTTAAGTCCTTTTGGAGTCAGTAATTAGTTAGTTGATTTAATCCACGCCTGAAATAGCAAAATTACTCAAAGTGTACAATCCATCAACACAGCTGAATGGTAAATACCCTAAATAATAAAATTTTCTTTGTACTTTTTGTCTGGGGCTGGAGACCCCAGTATATGGGGCCAGCGCCCTACTCCTTTGAGCCACAAAGGAGTGCTGCTCTATATATGTTTAATTTAAATAATTCAATTTGATTTATTCTGCCTGGTATTTTAAATGAAAGTATAAAGGAAAATACAAATAAAGGGCTCAAAAATCCATGCTGGGAGGATTAATTCCTATTAGAGAAGATTAAGTAAACATTTCATTTTTTCAAAGACAAAGCATTGTACAAAAGCATTAAGGAGTTAATGATTCAGAAGTTCCAAATTGTAATTCTCATGCTGAAGACTAATGTGGTTATTTCATTATTCTTAAAGAGAAAACATGTCACCTTTGGATTAAATTATCTATTCCATAAATTCACATTCACTACTTTTCTTCAAGTGGCTAACTTAACAAAATACTTTCAAACCAGCAATTTTTGTTTTTATGTAGTGTTGGTGCATAGTAATGGTTAAAAGAAAGAAATCTGGTTCCAGACTAGTTTTCAGGTATGGTAGGCCCTTGCTTAATGTCACTGATAGGATCTTGGGAACTGTAGCTTGAAGCCAAAAGACATGTAACAAAACCAAATTTTATCATATACTAATGGACATAAACAAGGGTTAAGCTGCTCCAGCACATTTCTGGTCATAAAAACATCAAACGTATAAAGACCCAAATAGACTAATAATACAAGATAATGGTTTACCCTTTTTTTTTTTTTTTTTTTGGTAAATCAATGAGTGACAGTAGTTGTCATGGTGGTGAGTTAAATGAAGGAATAAGTGTTTACAAAACAAAAATTCTAAGGAGCACCTTCTATCAGCAGTTCAGAAAACAGTCACACACACACACACATACTCTCTCTCTCTCTCTCTCTCTCTTATTCACCTGGGGACCATCTAGACATGCCAGTTAGCCAAACATGCACACCTCTGAAATGTAGGAGTAAATCAGAATACTCAGAAAAAAACTCATGCAGATATGGGGAGAACGTGCAAACTCCACACAAGAAGTGCCCTAGCTGGAAATATTTCTTTTTCTCTCATTGTTATAATGAAATAATGTAGAACGAAATCACATTATTTAAGGACCTGCTGGGCTTTGATCTCTCATACATACTGGCTTTAAGGGTCCCTAATAAAGAATCTAAGTAGCAACATGCACAAATGCTTACAAAATACAAAGGTGATCAAATTAGAATGTAAAATTATATGACAACATGATTTCAACTATTTTAAAAACACTTCAGAATATAAATGCAGATTGAATGAGAACGTGAAAAATGGGAACAGTTACAAAGCAGTGATGAAGATGAGGGGTAAAAACCGGACCAACTTGGTATTGCGTACACTGCTCTGTAGCAGACACACTGCCAGGGAAAGCCCTGACTTCAGCATATACAATTCACCCGCGGGGCAAAAACACTTGCACCCCTTAACATTTTGAATTTTTTTTAAACAATGTTTTTTTTTTCCTTTCGGAAATCATTTATTTATTGTTATAGTCATTCTTAACAACAGAAAAATTAGTGAATTGGCACAATTGGAAAATCTGCTTTTTCTCTCTGAGGTGTAGTACTTTCTAATTTAGAACTACTTACTAACATAAATTTTATAAGATTGGGTTTGCCACTTGTCCTGAATGTGAGAAAAAATTTGAATCCAAATTGCTGTTGAATACAGTTGCTGCTAGGAAAATTACTGAGCTACTGACCACTCAGTAATTTTCTCACACATACACACACACACGTGTGTGTGCATATTCACACATGTGAAACAAGTCGAAGCATGAAAGGGAAGGAAAAAGAATGGAGGGAGGGTAAAGAAGAGAGAATTGACATCATTTAAACAGTAACGGTGAGTTCAGAGGAGACAAAGAAAATATTAGTCTATAAATCTGCCCACCCCGTGCAGACTCATTTATCTATGTGCATGGGTCATGTTGCCGGTGTCCACATGTAACGTTGAACCTGATTCATTAGGTTATTTGTGCCCTATCTGAGCTCTGTGTCTGTGAAACAGTCAGTTCCCTCTCCCAAAGTGTGTGGACATTTTGCTATAGGAAAGATTTTATAAATCTGATTGTCAAATTTTGGTCTAAATTTTAGTTTTTAACTGTCTATCCTTATGGTGCAGCACGTCTGCTTACATCTTATAACTTCTTGTCATCTTACTCTTATAACTTCTTGTCATTGTGTGCAGTGGGTCCTCTTGGAGCATTACAGAAGTTGTAAACATCCGTTTGCATATCACTCTTTCTTTTCTTTTCCTAACTAGATTGTAAGTCTCTTACAGGCGATATTCTCACTGTTTTTGAACTTGGGAGAAACGAGCAGTACTTCAGCCCCACTTGCCCATGCCTTTTCCTTCCTGTCTTCCGCTTTCTCTTCTCTGCTGGATATTTCCTCTGCTTTTAAGTATTTTTTTTTTCCCTATGTGATTCTGTCATTTTCCTTTTACACGTGCTTCCAGAAGACTTGCAATAATATAGGAAAAGCACTGGACTTCGACAAAGGAATCTTGATTTTTAGTTATGTGTCTGCCACTAAGTAGCAATGAATGTGACAAAGGAGAATATTCTGTCACCTTTGTGGGTCACAGTTTACTTGGGAATTAAGCTACGAGATCCTTCCTGCTCTGCTATTCTGCAGTCTGTGATAGTCTCTAAAATATCTCCTGACTTACAAATTCCATAAGTCTGTGATTCTGTTAGATCAGTAGCTGTTGGACACTGCTCTGTGGATCCCTGGAGGTTGTATGGAGGTGCCTTGGGGGCTGCTGCAGGATGGGGGGTAGGAAGGGGAACCAAGCAGGCTGCTCCAAGCAGAACAGCTCACTTTGATCTATTTTAGATATTGGTATTCCTGAACAAGATTTCATTTGAAGAAAAAATTCTGTGGTTACAAATAAAGTTTTGAAAACCTCTGTACTAGATTACAAAAATTCCTTTAAAAATGCGTGAAAATATGTTGCTGGTGCTTATGAATCTCAAGCAGATAATGTTTAGAAATAAGAAAGATTGAATTGTTATGTAATAGCCAGTTGATCTAAGACATTTTATGAAAGTAATTTAGAATTGTCTGAAAACAAATAGTAGCTTTAGAATTAAGAATGAAGCTGATGCATCAGGTTAAGGAGACTAGGCAGGTGGGAATCTGCTTTATATTAATTTCAGGCACTTCACAATACAGCGGCTTCCAACTGAGAGTCTGGGTAAAATTTCTACTGGGCTACAGTGAAGAATAATTACATGAGAATATATGGCTGTTGTTTTCTTTTATGTGTGCTTTCTTGGCAAATAAAAAAAAAAAAAAACTCTTGTCAACTTTATGACAGTGCCCCCACTACATTTAAAAATTGTACAAGTCTATGAAAACCCAAACTGCCAGAATATTGCTCTATAGAACTTATTACAGAGTTAGGCATTCCAGCAGTGCTCAGTAAATGCTTGTTTGATTGAATAGGGAACTAGGAATGAAGAAATTATATTCTAGTAAATAAGGCCACTGATTTGATATGCATAGAACCTTGTAAGGGTATGGTATCCAAAGAAAAAATTTTCTACAATACCTTTATTAAAGAATAAAGTAAACACTGACTCTGATTTTTTTAAATTTATAATGAAGGAGCCAGAAAGAAAATAACCCTCAGTCTTCTTTCTCTTTTTTCCTCTCTCCTTTTTCTCTTTATGTTATATTAGGCCAGTAAATACCACTGTATACTCAACGATGTGGTGGTTCTGTGTCTGAAGCCTTCCCAGTAAAGCTACCAACCTTTATAATGTTGTTTCAGTGGGAAAACATACCACAAGTTACAAAAAGCACTTACAAGATGATTTTGGAATCGTGCCATTCTGTAATGTGAGCCCTGCTGCTACCATTCTTTTTTAATACCATACCCTTCATAGTACTTCGGTGAACGTGCCGTTTTCAGGTTCTGTTTCACTCACATCTATTCCTTTCTCTGAGTTTATACTGTTAAGGATCTAAAATCAATATCACATCATTGTTGCATATCTGAGAAAGAGGTTGTAGAAAACAATTCAATCCCCTCGAGAGCTATTTCAAGTACCATAACATCAATTACTTGACATCATGTATAAACAATCTAATATTGAGAGAATTTTATTATTTAAAATCCATTTTCCCTCTATTTATGCACATTTACATGGTATCTTAAAGAACACATTCAAAAGTTCCCAATCCCTAGAAGTCAGCATCTACCTCTCTCTCTATCTATAGCACTCCCTCGCCCAGTGAGTCTTCCAGTGGACTTGGAGATACCCCTCTCACGTACACTGACTTCCTTAAGATTTCAGAGGAGGGCTTCTGGCAGGCACTCCAGAAACCTGGTGGGATTCTCTGCCAGGGAGACGGAAGAGGAAACAAGTGATCTCTCATAAATACTTTGCCTCTGGGACCAGAGCCCACTGAGTCCCTTTTTATGAGGCCCAAGACACTCCCTACATAAATATTGTGCATATCCAGGCCACATGCACACATACCCAAGCTCTGAACATCAGACACTGTGATTAAGTTATAGAGGTTTATGGAGTCAAAGCCACAGTCAGTTGGTCAGTCAGCTGGCAGGTCACACAGGCACATAAAGCGTTATCACTTTCTCTTTTCCATTTGAGTCTCTCATCCACACGTCTCTCTCCTAAGGTTTATGGGCTTTGTGCTTTCTGATTACGGCCTCACCAAACCATTTTGGCACGTCTGTCTTGACTTTGCACAGGGTTTTGTTTGTTTTTTTAAATTTTTAGTCAAGGGCACTAATGTGCACTCTGAGGTCCAGGGTCCGGAGTGAGCCTTTCTTTTATGGCTATTTCAGTTTGAGCTCTCTAGATCTGCGGGTTCCTGTTTCAACTTCCTTAGGTACACCTAAATTCTCTATTCTGCCAAGATGTTAAGCCGGCACAAAAGGTAAGAGGGAGCTCCAGGGATGAGTCTACTCTGTACACTCTAGTAGAAGCCTAGGTGTTTATGGCATACCAGGAATGAAGTTTACCTCCTGCAATCTTCTAAGCCTAGCATGCTTGTTTTTAATTATACAGTGCAACATAACAAATCATCCCAAAATGTGGATGCCTAAAATAATAGTTTGTTCTTATCTCATGCTCTGGCAGCTATGGGGTTCAGCTGGACAGTTCTCTCTCAAGTGTTCATATTCCTATAGCCAGGTAGTGGTTGACACTGGAGTCATCTGAAGGCTTCCTCCCTGGTGGCTGGCCTGGGATGACAGGAATGGCTGAGGGCTGATAGGCATCTCTCTAAGAAGCTTCTTCACATGGCTAGTTTGGGCTTCTACACAGGAGAATGGTCTCAAAGCAGTTGGACGTTTTACATGGCAGTGGGCCTCACCCAAAGCAAGCATTCCAGAAGACCCAGGTGGAAGCTGAAATGTTGCCTATGACCTAGGCTCAGAGTCACACAGCACCACTGTCTCTGTAATCTTTCAGCCAGTGAAGCTATAGGCCAGACCAGATTCAAGTGGGCAGAGGAATAGACATATCTTTCAAGGCCAGAATAGCCTGTGCACTACAAGGATGGCTGTCATCTTGGAGACAAGCTACCATACTGCATATCAAGTAAGGTTATTATTTAAAAAAAAAAAAAAAAAAAAACAACTAACACATTGTAATTTTCACACTAGCAACTAAATCATAGACTGAGGTTTGCCTCAGAACAAAAGCTTGTGTGAACCCTCTTTCTGAAACACATTTGGAATAAATATATGAGACAACATTTTGAAAAGTGAATCAGCTGTTCCACTGAGCACAATTTGGATATGAGTGGCTAGCTTAGTGGCAAAAAAATAAGTGCATTAAATTTTTATCCAATGTTCTTTACACTCATTAGATCTTAAAGAGAGAACAAGCCACTGGCTTAGGGGTAGTTCAAAGATAAGGCAAAAGATACATCTTTGTTAAGTTATTTCCATTGTGTTTAAACCCCAGATGGCTTAATTTCAGGCTGACACAGAATATGAACTCATAAAAGCAAATTACCTGGCACATAGTAAGTGCACAATAAAAATTAGTTCTATGTATTCAGTTAAAGCAGCAGTTCTCAACCTGTGAGTCATGACCCACAGGAACTGTATCAAAGGGCCGCGGCATTAGGAAGGTTGAGAACCACTGACTTAAACAATTATACTCTTAGCAGAAAAAATACTTAGTGATTCTCCAATAATAGGGAGGCGTGTGAATGAGGCTCAGTAAGAGGCAGGGAGCTGCCCAAGGTCACACAGCTTTTAAAAGCACAGCTGGTATTGGAGTCCATGTGAACTAAGACTCTCTCACTTATGACAGAAAAAAAAATCACATCTCAAAGTGCTAATGACTGGGGAATTTTACCTCAAAATGAATGCCATTATGTTTCAGCTGGAGTTTTGCTAAATTCTATCGAGAACAGCTTGACCCTCAATTAATGAGCACATGCACATCTTAAGTCTTTCATATCTGCCATGTGGGTGCAAATGTAGGTAATTAACCCTGACCTTGAGTACCCTATGCATTTTGCCCAGTTACAGATGTTGCAGAAAGTTGTCCTGGGCTTTGATTAAATTCAGTATAAAGAGAGCAAGAACCATTATGTGTTGGAAGTAACTGATGGTTTGCAAGGAATCTTGCTGAATGTGTGTATGTGCATATTAAATTCCTCTCTGGGTTATTAAAAATTCAATTGGACATAGCCTTACACAAGAGGTTGTTTTTAAAAACTTCTATGTGTGCATGTGTATGTGAAAATAGAAATCGATTTTTAAAAAGTGTTGAGCTCTGTTTTTATTTCTTTAACTTTTATCTGTTCATAGTAGTTACACATATTTATGGACTACATGTGACATTTTGATGCAAGCATATAACTTACAATGATCGAATCACCTCAAACATTTGTTATTGCTTTATGTTGAGAACACTCAAAATCCTTTCTTATAGCTATTTTAAAGTATAATTATTGTTGACTATATAACCCTTGTATTTAATAGCAGTACCCATTAACCAATTCCTCTTCATCCCACCTCCCCGCCACCCTTCCCCTCCTCTAGTAACCACCATTGTAGTCACTACCTCCCTTAGACCAATATATTACCTCCCATATGTGAGTATGAAAATGCAGTATTTCTCCTACTGTGCCTGGCTTATTTCACTCAACGTAATGTCCACCAGTTCTGTCTATGTTTCTTCAAATGAAAAAATTTCATTCTTTTTTATGGCTGAATAATATTCCATTGTGTATGCGTACCACATTTCCTTTATTCATTCATGCCTTGATAAACACTTAGATTGATCTCATATTTTGGCTGTTTTGAATAATGCCATAAACCCAGGACTGCAGATATCTCTTCTATATACTGATTTTCTTTCTTTTGGAAATATACCCAGCAGTGGAATGGCTGGGTCACGTGGTAGTTCTCTATTTAGTATTTTGAGGAACCTCTATCCTGTTTTCCATAGTGGCTGCCTAATTTACATTCCTGCCAACAGTGAATGAGCACTCCCCCTCTCTCCACACACACCAACCATGCTATTTTATGCCTTGTTGATAATAGCCATTTTAACTGGGATGGAATGATACTTCATTGCAGCATTGATTTCCATTTCCCTGGTATTAATGATATTGAACATTTCTCCATGTACTTGTGGGTCATTTTCCTGTGTTTTCTTGAGAAATTTAATTCAGATATCTTGTTTATAGCAACCTTAAACTCTTGGGTTTAAGCCATTCTCTTGCCTCAGCCTCCCAAGGAGCTGGGATTACAGGCAGCTGCCACAATGCCCAGCTATTTTTTATTGCATTTGTTGTTGTCTAGCAGGCCCAGGCCAGGATCCAACCTGCCAGCCCCAGTACATGTGGCTGGCACTGTAACCACTGTGCTATAGAGGCCAAGCCTGATTGAGATTTTTTTGCATTGTTTGACATTTGTTTTGTGGCCTAACCTGTGGCCTATCCTAGAGAATGTTCTGTGTACTCAGGAGAAGAATGCATATGCTGCAGGAGGCAGAGAAAATGTTCTGTAGATTAGGGCTTATGCCATAGACCGGGTACTAGGGCTAAGTGATAAAATATAAGATTACTTGATTATAAATTCTTTGAAGGGAGATAAAGTAGTAAAGAATACCACAGTAAATCTAAATATTTAGATAGTAACAAATCAATTAGTTATTATAATTAATTATTAACTTATGCTTGAAGAAGCAGACATAAAAAGGGGAAAATCCATTTAGGCTTATTGTTGATAGGAAATATTTCAGGGAAGGGGGATGAATTGGTAACTACTTTTAATGATAAATAGGATTTGAACAGGTAGACCTTACATTTAATATTGAAGCTATTGTTCATGAGGAGCCAATGATAATGCTAAAATTATCTACAATCCAGTTTCAAAATATTACCTCTACCAAGAAAGAAGTGCTATTTCTTAACCTAGGATGCATGTGAAATGGCAAAGAGGAAGGAAATAAAATCACCAAATATACGACATTGAAAGAACCCAAAATTCAACTGAATTCAAATGCTAATCCTACCTAACTCCAGAAAATTGAACAAATGTTAGTGTCATCTGAAAATTTGTCTTATCAGACAATAAATCTTTTGCATTAACCATGGTCAAATGATTAATGTCTTTTAATTCAAAAAAGTATTGATTCTACAATTGATTTTCTATCTAATAACATATTCTAGTTAATATAAAGAAAAACATGATTCCCAGAGTTCTCCCAAGAGGCCTTTGCAGTGGTGTTGGGATTGGTCTGCACGCCACTTTCATGTGTCTATGTGTATGTAAGAAGTCTGTCAGTTTTCTCTTCTATCTTCTTTCATTTAGGCAAGATCTGTTTTAGTAAGTCATGCTTGACACAAAGCTCCATTCACTTGGTTAATGTTCCCCTACCAAATTTTCATTTATTATGAAAATAAAGAGAGGGAGAAATAAAAATCTACCACTTTAACATACCAACTTCACTTTCCTCCTTGCTTTCTATTGCTTGCCCACATGCATATGTAATATGTCCAGAGTATTGATATTATTTTATTTACTCTTTTTCACTTTGTTATATTATTAAATTATTTTTGCATTGATCATTCCCTTCTCTATTTTCTCATAGCACACTATTTTTACCTCCATTATAATATTTGCTGCCGTGTATAACCTTGTATAATTACTGTAGTTATTTTTTGTTGGTGATGGTTTTCTTTTTTTTTTTTTTTTTGCTTTATTACCTTACCCCTGAGAATATTTCCATCCAGAAACAGTTCCTTTGCCTCTTATCTAGCAACTTGCATAGAGTATGGCACATAGACTCAATAAATAATTATTGAATAAATGAAAATGCATACATAACTTCAGACCAATATATCACCATTTATGCAGCATTGTTTCTATGCTTGACATTTAAATGGTTGTCATTTTTTTTCTGACTTATCTTATTGCCCTTCTTGGATTAGTATTCAAATATTAGAAAATACAAGAATTTAGGAGGACGTATAAAGTGAGAGCGTTGTCACTAATAAGTTAGGACAAAAGACTAAAGAGTGTTTTTAGCCAAAATTCATTAAAATACTGCTGAGTTATTAATATTTAGTAACACAACCTACAGTGTTATCATTAACAACTTTGCCCATAATTACAGAAGTAGAAAAGCTAGAGAAATCAAGCCTGGGCATCCAGAGTGGGAATTCCCATAGTCTGGGTTTGTGATTTGCTGTAGATAGAAGTGAAAATGAGTGTATGATTTTTGGTGAGAACTGGAGTCTTTTGGAAATTGAGAGGCAGGCAAAAGAAAGTGAAAAATAAAGACTTTTTGATGGAAGACAACTCAGTTGAATAGTGGCAGGCAGTGAAACACATAATATTTTAATATGGAGTGTCTGTTCCTCATAAAATAATACAAATACCCATCAGAACTTCCTTTAACATAAAAAAATATATATTCTTCACCTTTTGTCTTCTAAAATGTTCTTTTTATCTAGAGGAGTCTAGTGAAGTGAGAGAGACAGCTAATTTTAACATCTGCCAAAAAAAAAAAAAAAAAATCTGCCAAATGTGAAGTTATATGGTCCCAATGTTTGCATAATCAATATTTTAGTTGTATTCCATTCCTATGTGTATGAAGTTGCCCTTGACATTATCTGCTCCTCTCTGTCTATGTTACTTATGTGGCAACCAAATCCAATGTTCTAAAAATAAGATGCCTTGACACCTGGCATCTGCCAGGCCTTGAGAGAACTGCACTAATTATGGCTGCCACTGAAGAACTCAAGTGGAGATCATCTAAACACAGGTCTATGGGATAACCTTGGGAGGTCACCTAGTACGTTCTCTTGCTCTGAAGTAGAAAGACCAAAGTCTAAAATGAATGATCCCATCGAGAAAAATTATTCTTCATCTAAGCTCTTCAGAGAATACTATAGGCACCTTCAATAATTCATCTCAATATGGAGACATCCTTCTTTTTTTGTTGTTGCTGTTTATTGGGTTTAACCAGATTCCTTGTGCAATTTTGTGGGTTCCTAAATATAAGTTCTTCAAAGAAGAAAAACAGAAGTTAGGGTTCATATTTTTCTTTGACTTTTGATGGCATTTTCAGAGTACCATTCCTTTTTTGTTGCCTCTTCAGTGTAGTATGAGGTTTACCTGTGATGGCTCTGTCCCTCCAAGTTGTATTTATTAAGAAGTGGGCTAAGAGAAGCTGTTTACCCCCATGGTAAGTGGCTCCTTATGCAATAGGTCCTGAACTTCCTGACTTCTTTAGGAGAGCAAGTTCTGCTCTTTGATTTTAGGCACAGTGGGGCAGAATCAGTGTGTGATGCCTTTCACTTGACATTCTTCCTATAGGTAGCAAACACCTTGACAACTCTTTGGTGGAGATGATGTAGTGTATCAGAGTGGTTAAGCACACAGTGTTAGATTATTGCCTCAGAAAGCCCCTTCCTGCCCTTAAAGTTACAACTCCTCCCTAGCACAGGGAGTGGCCTGCTTACCTCATCACCCTGTTCCAGTTTCCCGCTGCCCGCCCCTAATGGCTCTTTCCACAGGAACTATTACTCCTTATTGGTTATCCCACCATCCCATCACCATTCTGAAACTTCCCCATATAAGAATATGTTCCCCCCACCGCCTTCTCTCTCTCTCTGTCTCTCTGCCTCTCTCTGCCTTTCTTCTCTGCTCTCTCTCTTTTCCCTCTCTTCCCCCTCACTCTTCTCTACTCTCTCTCTTCTCTTCCCCACTCTCTCCTTATCTCTCTCCCCTCTTTTCTCTCCTCCTTGGTGCTGCTCTGCAGCCTCCCTCCCTCCACCAATAAAGACCTTTCATACAAGCCTCGGTGGTCTGTGAGATCTCTGCCAGTCAAAGTGCCTCTCTTTCACACAGACTCTGTGTCAGACAGATTTGGGTTTTACTTCTGACTCTCCTACTTAACTAGCCTTATAATGATCAACTTACTCACCTACTGAATGCCATAATCTCTGCTAATATGAAATGAGGATATTATTTTTCTTCCCCACAGGATTATTATAAAGACTCATTGCAATAATACACATAAAATGCTTAGCATAGTGCCAGGCCCAGAACAATCGAAGTAAATGGTAGTTATTATGAGTTTTTCTTTTTATAAATGCCTTTATTTTCTACTTTTTAAATTGGCAGACTCATATATACATTGGCTGAAAATTTCAGTGGGTAATATTCTCTATTAAAGTTAAAGAAAAAGGGAGATTGAGGCTATTGATGTGATGCTTGCAGCCCAATGACATTTATAAAATACATTCAGTGTTCTGAGAAGCATAGGCCATTATGTCTGTCCTATATCTGTTTACATCAATCCCCAGCAAATATTTAATCATTCAGAAACTAGTAGAAACAATGGGACATTATATGTGATACCTGCTTTCAAGGAATGCTCATTCTATTAAGTTGAATAATGTTGAAATGCTATTTTTATAGATCAAAAATGACAGAATGTTGGCAAGTTCATAAAATTCAACCTAATACTTAGACAATGCGTGGGCACAAAGAGTAAGAGTGAAGGAAACATGATATTTGTTGAATGAGGCATACTAACCATTCCAAGAAGTGATGACTTAGTATACACTGGAGCAAAGGGGAGGATTCATCCAGAAAGGTGGTTTGATTGAGGCCCCTAAAGCTTAGACTCCTCCTCGTTCCTTCTCTCTTCTCTTTCCTTCTGTTGCACTTTCCTATCGATGGTAACAACATAGAAAGGAAACAACAGGTTTGAGGGGAAAGCAGCAGACTTTTAAAGTCATAAAACCTCAGTTCAAATCCCAGCTCTACCATCACTTTCCTGCAGGCTTATTCAAATAACTTCACCCTTCTAAGTCTCTATTTCTTCATTTGTTCTAAATGGGAAAAATACCAGTCTTCTTGGGGTGAGAACTCAATGAGATGATGTAAATGAAAGGGTGTAGCCCAAGGCTTGACCCATAGTTGTTTTCTTTCTTTTCTAGCTGTGCATGAGAGTAAGTAGTTGTCTTCTGGAATGACCTCATCTCTGTCGAAAGCATATTGTCCTTAGTGCCTTTCACACACACACATGCAGAGTTCAGTCTGTCACTGAACAGGCACTTGTGGAACAAAACTATATGCCCTGAAGATGAGGCAGTAGGTAGGATAAAGTTCCCATCTGAATGAAGCTTACATTTTTACTGAGAAACTAGGCAATCAAAAATGGACAAATAAGCATAATGAAATTACAGATAGTGAGAGAGGCTTTGAACAAAAAATCAGAGGACTAGCCATGTATGAGAAGATCCTTGATGGGAGTTCTGAACTTAGCCAAAGAGCAATCTGTGCGGAGTTCCAAGTAGGAGCTTTCCAGGCAGAGGAAGAGAGATCACAAATGTCTCAAGGTGGGGAAGATTTGGGCAGAGTTCAACAATGTCAATAAAACTGGCAAGTTTCAGGAATATCAATAAATCAGAGTGGCTAGACAGATGTAGATAATGCATGGAAAACAGAGGCCCAGATTGGTGGGCAGCTGTATAGGAAGATGACCCACTGCAGTCATCTGGGTAAGAGGCACTTAGGGCTTAAACTAGGATGGTAGCAGAGGATGTGGTATGAAATAGAGTCTCATTGTTTTTCTTTTTTAAGATAGAGCAGTCAATCCAGTTGCTGATGAATTAGATGAGGGCAGTATGAGAAAGAGAGGAATAAAGGGTATTCCTCTCTTAAATACCCTCTCTTAAAGGGTATTCCTCCAATATACTTTTGCTCTGAGCAAGTATATGAACAGTGGGACCATTTATTAAGGTGAAAAAAATAAAGAAAAACGGGTTTCTGAGGAGGTCAGTTTGGTTTGGGGTGTGTATGTGTATAAGGTGATACTTAAGACTGAGCACTTCATTCTCGTTAAGTGGTAGAATTTTAGGGCTCTACAGAATTTTATTGGTTCCTTCCAATGCTATAGTTTGAATAGCAGATAATATCATTAATGTGTGAGACCAGAGAGTTGCCCACATATGTAAACTGACTTCTCCTGTGGCTGAGTGATTAGCATGCAGAGCTACTTCAAGCCAAATATCTTACTTATTTAATATAACTGTGGTCAAGAGCTGTTATCTCAGCTGTTTGGGGCAAGGTACTTACAAAGCTAAAATCAAAGGTGTAACCCATACAATCGAAAATGGACAAATAAATATATAATGAAATTATAGGTAGTGAGAGAGGCTTTGAAAGGTAATCAGAAGAATAGCCAGGATGATAAGCGGATCCTTGATGGGAGTGCTCAGTTCTTAAAGACAGAAACATTTCCGAACCAAAGACATACTTAGCCACCTTGCAAATGTTCAGCATTCAGATTCACAACCAATATCCAGTTAGGAAGATGTGGTATGAGAGAAATTTGACTCATCTTAAAAGTTGTCTCATGAGTACCACATGGGTGAGTAGGTAACTGAGATGTAGCAAGGATAATAACTGCCAAGATCACAAGACAAGTTTATTATTAAGTGAGATGGATTTTAAAAAGTGGGAATTCCTACTGCCCATTCATAACCCCACAGAAAAGAGCCTACGGGGCAGATTTTCCTGACCCTGAGCTGAGGAAAGGATGCACAGGGAGTCAGCCTTCTCTCGCTCCCTTCCTCCTCTTGGTTAGTGGGAAAGCATCTCCCCGATGGGACCACACAGCTTCTCCTTTCCACATATCCCACCATCCTGTAGCTCCTTTTGCCATAGTTTTAAAAATCATGTCACCAACGAGCTGCCGTCTACCATGTTGCTTTTGGAAGGCGTGCCCCCACAGCATTTGGAAGTAAGTTTAGAGCCTCTGTGAAGCATCCAGGAGGACGCGCTCTCTGATGTGCCAGCTGTCGTGTGTGCACCTGCCTTCCCCTCAGAGTCAGGCTCCACTCCTTTTCTTTCCTGTGCATTCTTGCATAAAGGCAGAAAGAGGCCCTCGGTTTTTCCAGCCAAGCCCTTAGCATTCATTCTCCTGCAACATAATTACTATCAGGAAGTCTCCACTCTAAACACTTTAGTTAAATTTTGCCCAAACTCTCCATGTTTAAGTTCACTCCTACAGGGGCTGTGAACAGCTTACTTCCTCCTGCGTCCCCTCCACAGGCTTCCGTGGGTCACAGATGCTCATTTCAAAAGTACTCAGCCCCTTTGTTCCCCTCAGGCCTTAGATTTTTGTTTCTTTTCCTTTCTCACTTTTTTTTTAGGATGTACCGCAGATTGGCTGGCCAGTGATAGCATGAGGTGGAAGGCAGTGTCCCTTGGAGATGTCACCAGGGACAATGGGCTCCCTTCTGTTTTCTCTCTCCCCAGAAACCAGCTCCACCCCGTGGTTTGTACATAATAATTCCATCCAAACCAATTTCTTCAGTGTCTCCCCATCTACCACCCAGAACAAAGTACTTTCCCCAAAAATGCAGTTCCTTTTTGCGAGGAATTCCTGAGAATAAAGTTGTCTCTTCTCTGTGGTAAGTATGGCTGTGAAAGTTTCCCAGCAAGAAGGAGTTTCTTGGGTTGGAGAGGGAATTGAAAATCCTCAGTCCCAGTTGGTCAGAATGACAAAGGACTAAGTTCAATTTGATTTTACCATCCACCTCTCAATATTGCAATTTTCACCTCACTGTGCTCTGTCTGCACTTGCTCTCTTCCGACTTCCCTCCCTTCTGCTTACTGAAATACCCAGGCTAGCTAGGGAGGCCTTGGGAAATTAGAAGGATGTGTTGAATATGCATTTTCTCCAGGCAAATAGAATCACCATCATCCTGAGAGTAACAGTACTACACCCTAAAGGAAAACCACAAACATTTACCACCTACTACTATGTGTCTTGTCTTGTACTAAAGTTTTTCTTGCATTGGGGAAATTAGAAGATTTTGCATGTGTAGACTACCATTTGCTTTCAGCAAACAGTTTAATAATCATAAGATTAATAATAATAAACATTCATTAAAAACCACAACATGTCAACCTTACTGTGTCCTTTGGTACTAAAATTTTTCTTGTGCTTAAATACTTAATACCAATAATATTCCTGAGAGTTATGTGTTAACTTCTTCAAATTACAGATGAGAAAACAAAGACTCAGGAAGTCAGTATGATTCAGTTACCCAAAGGTGCACAGATAACTGTTCCAGGCTGGCAGTCAAGTCAAGGGCACAGTCAAATGCAGTGTCTCACCTGTATATGAGAAAAAGAGAGAAAAGTCAGCGATATTGTAACCGCTTATGTTGGATGCATACTATAAATTTTCTTTTATGACTTGGAATAGAGCTGCTAATTTGAAATACTATTTTGACTGACTAAAATTATTACACTTGCACATCAAAGCAGATTTAGAACCAAAAAGAAGTGGGGAAAATAAATCCATGTTGCCTACACATGGTGCCCGTGGTTGAAGTGTTATGACACGCATCTGAGGAGTGAGAAGCTACTGGAAGACACCTTTTCTCTCCTCATTCAGAAAGAATGTCATAACTGTTCTGTTGTCTCATTCTCACGTATTTACATCACACTTAAACTGTCGAACTGTAATCATTCAGAGTCAAGAGACACACCGTGCCTAATTTCTTTTTTTTTCCCAAACAGACGTGCTTACTCCAGTTCAACCTCTCCCCTTGAAACTCTATCGTTTATAGCATTTAGCTGGTAATTAAATACCCTATTCTCCTTTCCTCCCTTATATCTACAGTGATAATTACAACTTACATGGTTTAAATGAATTGCCGGAGGTCCCTAAGTCTTTCATGGTCTGTAAAAGGGTCATAGTACTAATACTCCCACATATAGAGTAGTATACGGAATTTTTTAAAAAACAGATGGTGAATAAAAACTGGTTGGTATATAGTAGATCTCACTAAAAGCCGATCTCCTTAACCTATTCTGCTTCTCAAATGTAAAATTCTAAAGGGCAAGAACTAGTTATGACTTCTACTTCAGAGCTAGGAGGACAGAGAGTGAATTAAGTATTATGCTGATTTTGTCAGTGCTCCATAGTAGAGAGTTCCGTCACCTTACCCCCCTGGAAAGAACAAGGCTTTTCCCAGACTGCAATCCAGAGCCCAAAGTGCAGGCTTATTGCCACCAGCCTCACCCACCAGATGTCATGCTAATGGAATGATAAGCTGTAGGTGTTATTTCCCTGCTCAGAGCTTTGAAGGCTGTTTTGAAGAAGGTGTTTGTACTTAACATGACAGTGTTCAGAAGGCCCGATTCCATTTGCTGATGCCATTTCCCCTGGAAGATTCCAACCAGTTGTGCTACAGCTCATTGCCCACCTATTAAAGCCTGGCTGGTTCTCACATCCGAGTGCATGGGAAGGCCCGTGGGCAGTCTGGCACTGCTGATGTGATGATTATTGTAAGGCTCATAAGCCCCTGACCCCCTAAATCAGTTTCAAAGCAATTGTGCTTAAATGGCCACAGTCCAAGCAACCAAGAATAATATCTGAACAACTCAAACTAACATTATTCAATATTACACAAGGAACAGGAAAAATCTCCAGCAATAAATCCTGAAATTCTTTTCTTGTTTTTTCCAATCCACCTTCCCACACAGTGCAACTGCTTTTTTCCGCCCATAGAGACTCCACGACCTTCACTTCGGCCTCCTCCTTGAGGTCCTCTCCCCTGCCCCCACCTTCCGCCCTCCCACTACACAGCCCAGGAATTGCACCCATCTTTGCAGACAATAAGAGGAAGGTTCTAATGGAGACCTTGGCAGAAATCTCTACTGGGAAGGCAGAGAGAGAAACCAGAGAAAATATACAAATTAATAACTATTAATAATATGTCAGAAAATTATGGCCAAATTTAAGTGAATAAAACAGTGGTGCAAACTGCAAAAGGGACAAGGAGATCTAGTCAGAGAAAGGATGGAGTTGGGAGTCTGAGGTTTTCATGGGAGTCCTTGTGTTGCCAGTTATCCATATGAATAGTGATTTTCACCTTCCTGATTCTTTACTTTCTTCCTTTTATTGAAATGGAAACCAAAGCTTTTCAAAGAAAGATAGAATGACCGTTAAGAGGTCACACAGCTAGTGAGTAGACAGAACAGCTTCAGGAAGGCAAAAATCACATCCTGTATGCTTCTATATCCCAAGGGCCTCCCTGCCAGGGCCTGGCATGCAGTAAGCATCCAGGGATATGGGGTGAATAGATGACTTGTACCCAAGGTTTTCTGAATCCATAGTCAATATCCTGTGTCCTGTCCCACCTGGTATTTCATTCCTCACTGTAGTAAGTCTTTGCTTATGAAGTCACACTACTTCAAATGATTGACAGGCTCTCTAGTCTATATACATATGGTATAGAGGACCAGTCTCTGCCAGTATGATGTTGCTGATATTTATGTCTCTACTCTTAATACTTTTGCATAAGCATTTAGATTGATAGAGCCTCAGAGCTAGATGGCAAAAGTTGTACCCCTTGGTCTGAAATTACTATTTCCCAATTTTCTCTGAGACATAAAATGCTGTAGTTTTACGCATTTTAGATTGTGATTTATGAAGGTATTTTAAGGACTACTTGAATGTATTTAACACAAAATTATTTTTAAACATTATTTGTGTTTGTGTGCTCAGTCCATTGCAGGGAGAGGCAGAGAGACAGGAATATAAAGTAGGAAAGTCAGTGTGTGTTTCAGGCTGCATCTGTAGACTGGGGACATGTGTGCAGGAAAGAGTGTGTGTTGCGGACTGCATCTGTAGACTGGTGATGTGTGTGTAGGAAAGAGTGTGCGTTGCAGGCTGCATCTGTAGACTGGGCACGTGTGTGCAGGAAAGAGTGTGCGTTGCAGGCTGCATCTGTAGACTGGGGACATGTGTGTAGGAAAGAGTGTGCGTTGCAGGCTACACCTGTAGACTGTGGACATGTGTGCAAGAAAGAGTGTGTGTTGCAGGCTGCATCTATAGACTGGGGACGTGTGTGCAGGAAAGAGTCTGCATTGCAGGCTACATCTGTAGACTGGGAACATGTGTGTAGGAAAGAGTGTGTGTTGCAGACTGCATCTGTAGACTGGAGATGTGTGTGCAGGAAAGAGTGTGCGTTGCAGGCTGCATCTGTAGACTGGGGACGTGTGTGCAGGAACGAGTGTGTGTTGCAGGCTGCATCTGTAACCTGGGAACGTGTGTGCTGGAAAGAGTGTGTGTTGCAGGCAGCATCTATAGACTGGGGACGTGTGTGCAGGAAAGATAGTGTGTTGCAGGCTGCATCTGTAACCTGGGGACGTGTGTGCTGGAAAGAGTGTGTGTTGCAGGCTGCATCTATAGACTGGGAACGTGTGTGCAGGAAAGACAGTGTGTGTTGCAGGCTGCATCTGTAGACTGGGGACATGTGTGCAGGGAAGAGTGCGTGTTATGGGCTGCATCTGTAGACTCATGACTTGTGTGCAGGAAAG